>WAAB01010413.1:0-11224 GCA_013389865.1 Piaya cayana | reverse complement strand
AAGTATCAGCCTCAGTTCTTCCCTAAGTGTTTTGTTATTATTCAACACAGATTACTGGAAATGAAGCCACAGACAAGCTAGAACTCCCCTTCCTTCTTGTATTGCTGTAAAAAGACTTTAGAAACCATCTGCAGGCCTCTAGAGATAGGTATTTTTCTCTAATATCAGAGCTGTCAGAATGAGCCTTTTCTTTATCCCCATTACTTCTATGTGTACAGCTCTAGGTGAGGAAGCCCTTAAATATCTTGTTCTGCTCTAACATAACAGGAAATAACCTTTCCTTATCAATTTCCAATCTCCACAACTCTCCAAGATGTGGTAGGGAGTGGAGCAATACACCTACACCTACTCTTTTAATACAGATGGCTGTTAAATTAGGCTCCAGTGTACACTTCACAAAAATCATATGGCTCCGGGTGAGTCACATCAACAACCTTACCCTTCCCTTTGCGTTTGGACTCCCACGTACCTCATGGTTCACTGAGCAGCCAGAGTTCATTTGCAGAAGGCATCAACATCATGATCTTGGTTCGTGAAGGATTTAGATAACAGGGGTTTAAAACCTGTTGCAATCATACCTACTTGCATTGAATCTCTGTGCATAAAGTGTGCATTCAGACTATTTCAGAGATCTTGTACTTCTTTCCGTGTCTGATTATCTCTGATAGATCCTTAAAATGCTCTGTCTAAAAAGCTCTGGAACTTCATTTGCTGCTAGCATTTTAAATAGAGATAACTTGAATGGTTGGACTCAATGACCCGATGGGTCTTTTCCAACCTGATGATTCTATGCACTACAAGCTTATATTTTGTCTTCTCTTTACCTACCTTCCCCGTTTTCTCTGACACGAAGAAAATCTAGGTGACAGCAAAGAAAAATTCTGACTTGACTCACTCAGCTAGGATATACATGGTTTTACACTAGCCTTTCAAGGAATTATAAGGCAAATAGCAGCAATGTTAGGGGGAAAAAGAAAAGAAAAATGTATTTTAGTGCCATTAATATTTTTTTACCTTTACATTAGTTGCAGTAAGCCTGTTTTTTTCCAGAAAGCCCTGTGCTCATTCTCAGGGGTGACAATGTACTGCATGTGAAGCACTAGCCTATTTGGAGCTGCAACATTTGTTAGCTGAGGGTTGAAGAGAGGAAGGTCCCAAGACTGCAGTTACTGAAACACACACTCCCGAGTGGGAGTTGAGTGGGTATTCTTTACTGAGAACACATCAACCGAGAGAGGCAGCAGCAGAAATGAAATGAGATATAAAGCAGGAGTTCAAGAGAGAAAGAGGTACGCCTCTTCGGCTTCAAGTGTCAGTTCAATCTATGTAGAAAGGGATGATGTACAATCTGCTGTATTATTTATCATTTCTTAGACGGTATCTTCCTTCTTTCCTGGTCTACAATACTTGCTGCTTAATTTCTTTGCTCCATGTTGCAAAAGCAATAATGTCATATGTTAATATTCTGGAAATAAAATTTGAAGACTATCCAAAAAAACCCCTCAGGTAAGAGCAAAGGCTTGAGTAATTAATATTAAAAATATTTAATTTTCAGATGTTCATTATATATGTTAAATTCTTGATTACAGCAAAAGGGTTGTAACATACAGCATCACAGTGACATATAATCAAGCTGTAACAGTGCAGTTTATTACAACTGTGTAAACAAAAAGTATTTCTGTAATGGCACTCTTCATAAATCATATCCTGGCATATAGAATCTCAACAGAAGTCAAAAGAAACATCTACAAAGTAAAGAAAACTCCAAACTGAAGCACAGTATATCAACTTGGCCAACAGAGCCCAATCTACATTTTGTAAGAGAAAAAAAGTGCCCTCAGAACTTTTGCTTACTTGCTTTTAAGGAAATCCAATCTGAATTATTTCAAGGCATCAGTCCAGCATGTGAAATATTTTTATCATTGAATGATATGAACAAAGAGCATGTCCATGTGCATAACTCCTACTGCAACATTACTAAAGGAGACAAGAGATTATTTTGGAATATTATTTTCCCTATAGCATGACACCTGCAAGAAGATATTCCTTGGGAAAGAAAAATAAGTTATTAAGAAATAAAATCCAACGTGCTTCAAAGAAATGATTTTGTGCATTAATATCTAAGAGAAAAAGTGGTATCTCACTTTCCTGTAACAGAAGTAAACTATTTGATTGTAAGACAATGTATATACTGTAAACTGCAATCTCATATAGATTTTAGATATTAACATCTAAAATGTAACACTGGTATTTAAACAATTTTAGTAGTTTTCAGGTCACGTGTTAGTTGCTTGATGGATTCAATTTGCCAGCAATATTTTAGTGTTTCATGAGATCTTTTTAATAAAAAACACATTGGTCTGAATGCCACTACATTTTACACGTGTACATTTCGTACAGGAAGTTTTGCATATGTTCCATCTGCAGAGAGAAGGCCCCACAGTAGCAGGAGGTATAGACAGAGCAAAGAAGTTAGTTATCAAAAAAATACTGGAAAACTGGGACTACGTGACATAATTACAAGCTGATATCTTCATCTCACAGAAAGCTATAAACTTGCTTGTTTAAAAAAAGACACCCAACATGTGCTTACTCACATGCTGACACAGAGTTCATGCAAACTAAAAAAAAAAAAACAGCTTATAAATTTTACCCCTCAGAAATGCTGCATATACTTCATCCTCAAATAGACTGAAGTCCCCTCAGAAACAACAGAGACCTATTATGCAGGTCGACTCAAGCAACAGGTAATCGCTTCCTCTGTAATGAGGAGTGACCAGCAGTAACAGCCAGGATATTTCATTGAATCGTACTTCATTTCTAACACCACTGAGTCCAAAACCAGGTTCACTTCTAAAGGTAGTAAAACTACCTTAAAAAGTAGTAAGACTACCTTTAAAAAAAACAAAAAAAAAAGTTATTTTCTTGGAGGAAGGACATTTTCTTCATAATAGCCTGGATTTACTACATTTCCAGCTGGGTCATATCTAGCCACCACAAACGTAGAGCCATCACTAGCAGATGCTTTTCCAACACCCATCTTTTTTGTGCTCTTCCAAACCATTGCTGTGAAGTGACCTGAAGAGATATAAACATACGAATTCATTTTTAGGTACTAAACCTACAACATGTGAGGGACAGGGAAAGAAAGAGCAATACAAAACTGTGTCTTCTTCCAACAGGAGAAGCAGCCAAGAACATGAAAAGAAAATTACACCTAGGCTTTTGACATTAGGAAAAAAATTTTCATGGAAAGGGTCATTGGGCACTGGAACAGGCTGCCCAGGGAGGTGGTTGAGTCACCTTCACTGGAGGTGTTTAAGGGGTGGGTAGATGAGGTGCTGAGGGGCATGGTTTAGGAATGGTTGGACTCAATGATCCGACAGGTCTTTTACAACCTGGTGATTTTATGACTTGAAAAAGCCTGATCTGATCTGGTTCCACACTTATTCCCAGTTCCAGGTCCTATAGCCAAATAAGAATTCCTAGTAAGAGAATCACGTAGTTCGATGAGTATCAGATATAAAATCAAATAGGTTGTGTGCTTCACTCCCTGCAGTATGAACAGCAGTTCTGACAGTGACTATTATTCATTTGCTTTGACAATCTCAAACTCCTCCACGTGTCTGCAGGTGCAACTGTTCAAAATAGTCTTTTTGTGGCTGCTTCTGCCCAGTTATAGCCACCCTTGTGTTGCGCTCCCTTTATGCATGGACAAACCCCATGGGAGAATACCATGATTTTTGTCATCTGAAACAAGCTCAGGCATATATATCCCTTGAGCAGTACTCAAGGAATAACGTCTTTATGTTCATTTGACTCTGGATTATCAATATGCAGTCAATGGCCTGTGGCTGATCTCCAAATTATATCTGAAGTTATCTCTGTGACTGGAGTGATACAACTTGGTAGAGAACACGTGCCAATGTAAACAACAGCAGAGTACATTTAGTAAGACACCTGTATGATGCCAATTTAGTATTTCCTACAAATTCATTTCCCTTAAAACTAATTTGCCTTTTAAAATTTTATAGTGTTAAAGGAAAAATAATATTAAAAACACAAATTTTGCTCACTTCTTCATTTCTCAGTTTCCTTTTACCCTTTTGTCAGTTTCTACTGTAAAACTTCGGGGAAATGTGAACATTTTTTCCCCTTACTTATTTTTTTCTAAGAAAGAAAGGTAGCTTTTTGAAAAACGCTAAAACAAGTTGGATGGGCAATTTCTTAAAATAAAAGCTGTGTTGTTGATGAAATAGTGCCCAGTCTGTACTTACCTGTCCCAGAAGAAAAACCTGGGTTTTGAAAGCTGTAATTCTTTATTTCACTGTACCATCTGTCAGCCACATCCTTTCCTGAAAGACAAAAGAAATCCACTGTGAGTGTATGCAGCTCACTTATACCCTGGCCAGCAAGATCTTCTGTTAATAGCACTTAAGAACTTCTAGAAAGTATTTTTACTGAAAAGAGTTTTTGAAATGCAGGTGATATGATAGTACATGTAACTTATCAAGTATATTTTTTAGCAATAGCTGTTGCTACTCAGTTACTACTTACTCCTACGCTTTTTGTTAAGCATCTCAAGCCA
Organism: Piaya cayana; assembly: GCA_013389865.1. NCBI lineage: Eukaryota > Metazoa > Chordata > Aves > Cuculiformes > Coccyzidae > Piaya > Piaya cayana. The sequence continues at coordinate 6,636 of WAAB01010413.1, read as the reverse complement.
TCAGCGCCATCAATGATTTGAGTTTTGCCCAACACAAACACGCACGGTCCAGCCATTTCTCCACTGGAGTGCCAGGGATGTACGACTCTTCCAGCCTTGACTCAAAGCCTGGACAGGCAACCCCTGAAACTGCTGTATAATCAGGCAGAGTTCATGCATTCAGAGATCTCTGCAGCAAGATGCTGGTCTAGTAAGACAGAGCTGATGAAGAGTGTGACGCTGCCACCAGTAGATCAGGGAACAGGACCATCCCCCAATTCCTATCTGCTGTTAAAACTTCACAACTTTGAAGTCAGAAAAACCTTTGGACATCATTTGCATCAAGATGAGGCAGAAATCCCTTTAGTCCTCAAAGAAATCATCTGGTAATTTAACACATTAAGTTTACAGCTTTTTGTGCCCATAGCCTTCTGTAACTTTCAGCCTGGAAAGCAGTGAAGGCACATCCCCCTCATCTTGGATGAGTGTTCCTGTCACTAGGCTTCTACATACAGTTTTCACTAGCTTCAGTCTTGGAATGCATTTGAAAAGACTTCAATGAGCTTTGTCAGATTTTCTGAGCAGAAGGGCACAGGGAACTTTCCTACAGGAAGGCCTCCCGCCTACGGATGCAGGTGTATGAACAGCTTCCCTTTCACCTCCAAGCAAATCAAAGCAAAAAATGACACTTCTGACATCCCCTATTTTCACATCTTCTCACCAACATTTAATACTTCAAGTTTAAGAGCACTTATTTTTAGTGGTTCTAACTTAGTACTTGAGCCATTGGGGATGTCCACTTCGATGCACTAACTCAGGCTACTATAGTCACCCCCCTCAAATACACTTTCCTACAATTGTGTAAGGACTAAGACTATGGCCATGTAGTGATGTAGCTCTACATCTCTGTGGGTCTTTAAGGGTGATGTTTACCACAGAAATAATCCTTCCTTTTATATATATATATTTTTTCCTATTGAAGAGTTCAGGAACCTGTTAGAAAGGAGAAGATTCAGATGATCTGCAATGGATCCAGTGCAACAGGCAGGACAGAGGGCAGGAGCTCCGACCAGAACTTGCAGATGCTACGTACTCAAAAGTCAAATGTTACTTCTTTTCCATTACTGGTTGTTAGGAAATTCTTGTGTCAAACACCGTGGGGGAGAAGGAGGAACATTTTTTCCCTGAGCTACATCAATAATTAAATTTCTGTGTAGCGTTCCAGGGAGTAGAACGCAAGCCCAGTTGATTTCATAGCAAGCTGCCAATGCTGTGAAGCCTATCGTCATGAAGAACGCTGGTCCCTGGTGGACTGTTGGCTGCAGATCAGCCATGACTCATGCTTTGCTATTTTGCAGCAAAAAAAAGTCTTAAACTTGTGCTATTCTAGATGTCAGATACTGCATTAACTTCTTTAAACTTCAGTTGCTTGTGAATGCAGTCTGCTAAAAGGATGGCATTGTTAGCCTGGCATGTTGGCTGTCGGAATTGTCACTGAAATGAAAATGTTGAATGAAATGCCACCTCTTGAGAGGTTTATGAACTAAAAGTACAATGAACTTACCTATACCAAACTGCTTGTTAGGAACAGTGATCTCCTAAGAGAGTCAGTTTACATGTTCTACGTAAAAAGGCAGTAAAACTTCTTACTTCCCAAAGTAAAATTTCCAGGAATAACAATCCTGTCCCACCCTAGACTTCCAAGTTACAAAGGATTTAGATATGTTTGTGGCAAGCTGGGAAGAACAGAAGTACAGAAAGCAGACATGTCAGATCTTACGAAGCACATATATTTTATGTGTACAGGTGCGTAAGCGACTATGCTTTGTATGTGTAGCAATTTTATAGATTTAGGACTGCATTCCAACTGCAACCAGCCCTTCATTTTACCTCCATGAACAGATTAGTGTGACAGAGTTTAAAAAGTAGTTCAAGAAGAAGTCATCCCCTGTCTGCTTAGGGTAGCCCTAAGAAGTGTATCTAGACTCCATGTGACAAGAACCTAAATTCTCTGTAATGGAAATCTTGCAGGAGAGATGGAAGTTTTGACAAACAGTATATCCTCAATTTTTTTTAACTTAAATAACAATATCATGTGAAAATTTAACTTTTTAATTTGAGGAAAATGGCAATGACATTAGGTAATACCTCAATCCTGTACATGAAGAACAACGAGCACAGTTAGGTAGTACAATCTATGATGTGTTAATTCCCAGTTTTTGTGGATGAAAGCTTGGAACTTATTTCAGCCAGGCAGAAAAAGCCTAGAAGCTGATATTTGTGTTCCATTTTTCATGTGCAGGATCAGGTTTTTATTATATAGTATTGCTGTCACCTTCCTTGAATTAAAACACTCATTGCATCATAGGCTGCAAGAAGTTATACTGACTCGTTCCCAGAAAGAGGGAAGGTGGCCAAAGGACTAGGCGACTTTTGATCTATTCTGTCTTGAAATCATGAAAGCGTCCTCGAAGTGAAGGGTATGAATTGTCACATGCCACAGGGGTGCAGGGGGTCCTGTGTGGAAGTTCTTACATAAGAGGGCAGGCAGGTACCGTGGGACTGAACATGCTCTTTCCTCTGAAATACTTTGCTACTGACTCTTTGTCTCTTGGGGAGCTATAAACAACGTGGTTGTGGGACATAAAGCAAATTAGTGTTGAAAGTGACAGCTGATACACAGGGTACTAAGGCAAAACTCTGTTTAGAGCCCAGTGACCCTCAGGCTTCCCAGCACCTAGAGAAAATAACCCCCAGGAGAACAACAGCAGAGCACAGAGTCTATCTGCATCTTTAGACTTGCTGGTTCAGAGAACTGACCACAGAATTTCCATTTCAAATTATTACAGAATAGATAATGCAGTTATATTTAGCATCCATTTCCATTTAGGATGCATTTGAAGGCTGCATTTAAAACAATTCCACTTGAAAAAGCTCTCCCAAAACATGGGTGGTTGTTCAAAATGCATTTCAGTCAGAAGGAAAGCACACAGCTCCCACCCCTCTTTCACAGAATCAGAATGACAGAATCACTAGGTTGGAAAAGACTCACAGGGTCATGACTATAGCAGAAATTACAGAAGTTTACTTCCATCAAAAAGCACACAGATCTGTCCTGCAGCCACCAGTGCAGCTTCTCTTCTGCTACTTTTAACAGACTTTATCACCATCAGCCAGAAATGGGAACATGATGAGACAACTAGTGCTGTTCACACAAGTGCTGACTGCTTCTGCCTGTGCTGATCTGTGTGGCCACCTGCATGCGTACAGATGTACATGTTGTACATGTGTTTGTGTGCTCACACACCTGGAAATACACTCAGCCTCACTACATGGAACACGAGGCTGTCACAGCCCTACTACTGTAAAAAGATCCCTCTAATATTTAATTTTGCTGGGCCCAGCCTCACTGTCACTATTTACTCTAAAGAAGATTTAAATCTTCAAGGAATCCCACTAAGTTGCTAAAAACATTCTAATAAGAATAATTTAGGACATATTTCTGTCCAAGTATGGGCAACACCATGACTATTTATTTAAAAACCTGGTACCCCAGACCTCAGAATTTTTCTCAAACATTTTTCACAGAATCACAGAATCACCGGGTTGGAAGAGACCCATAAGATCTTTGAGTCCAACCATTCCTATCAAACACTAAACCATGTCCCTCATGACCTCGTCTACTCGTGCCTTAAACATCTCCAGGGAAGGTGAATCAACCACCTCCCTGGGCAGCATATTCCAATGCCTAATGACCCTTTCCGTAAAAAACTTCCTCCTAATCCCTAGCCTTTTCTAGCTTTTGTTATCACAAACTTCCTTCTATCAGTCTGAGGGGAAAGAAAGTAGAGATGGAATTAAATTTGCTTCAGAAATAAAATATCTATCTAGATTAAAGTCATACTAGTGGTTTTAGGAACCAATCCTTTACTTCCAGTGTTCCTCAAGCAGGTCGTTATTTTATTTTACTTTATTTAACAGCACAGTCTAAGCCTGCTGTTAGACAGCAACAAATGCATCAAAGCAGGCTCTCAGATTTAGGCTATAACATACAGCGAATTTCTCTTACAAACTATCTAGAGTTTATAAGCTGCAGTGTTTCCACAGGCAACACGGCATGTTCTTCGTGACCACACCAGCCATCCCAACCAGAATCCAGTCATCCAGTGCTTGCCTTCACCTCCCAACACATGAAAAATCAGACAAGGCATCCTGAGAAGCCTGACATACCACAGCTGCCAAGGCAGGCTGCAGCCTCTCACATTAGTGGCAGATGACAGCTCACTTATTTGAAGACAAAGAGAAATATGCCATGGAGCAGCTCCTGCAGGACTAGAGGGAGGAAACAGCTGTCAACTATTTTTTGGATTACAGGGATAAGCATATTTCCAGCAACTGATTTAGGCTATGTAACTCTCAAAACCTGAATACAATTCAAGGTATTCTTGCACCAGAAGAGCGGTCAAACTAGAAGACTCTTATAGTTGAAAGCTTAAATCTTCCCTGAAACAAGAAAAGTATCTCATGGCATGATTACAGAACTCAGTGAGGGCCAAATAAACAACAGCAACACTTTTTTTTAGAGAGAATAGAGTATGCTGGAGGTTTATTGAGTTTTTCTTCATCTGAGAAAGAACCTGAAAAACACTGCCTGCCTTTGTTAAGTCCTTGAATGGATGCCTTAATACAAATTTCAGCCTCATTGAGCAGGGTACAAATTAACTATCCAAAGGGAACTACACGAGAAAAATAGGAAGAATGAATCTGCCTCAGAGAGATGAAGACTAAGCCCAGATGAGACAATAACTTTCTTTGAAGAAAGAGTTTTCTCATTCTGGTACTTTGAACGATCCTACTGCACAGGAAATGTAGAAATGTTTTACAGAACAAAAGAGGATGTAACTTAGTTTATTCAGCAAGACATTCAGTCCATTGGATTAAAAAAATACTTATGTATGGAAACAATAGACTGAAGACAGACAGGATTCAAAAGACAGGCACTATATAATTTATGGAAGGAATCATGCGTTTTGTTTCCAGCTCTCTAAATGGGAATTCTGTAACTTTAACCTCAGGGGAAGGAGCATAGGCCATGAACACAAAGAAGGAAGAAGTAAGCTCAGTCTGAGTCATAGCCACTATGCAAGCTCTGCTGTACATCTGTGTTTTCCCATGCTGCTCTGAACCCTAGTCTCAAATTCCTGCAATGGACAGATTGCCAAATAGCTCAAATTGTATTTTTCCACACCAGGTCCCTTTTTGATCATGAAAAAAAGTACCCATTACGGACTAGAGTTGGCACTTTCAGAGGAACCGAGCAGTGTCTCTTGGTCTAAAACTCACTGAAATTTCCAGGCCCTTCAAACAGGGCCTCCAGCCTGCAGAAATTAACTTCTGTCTCCCTGAGGCTGTGCTGGAAATTCCAGGGGTGGATGGGAATAAGGAAAGCAAGCCATCCCTTTTAATACATCCCACCTGCTGTCTGAACAGGCTAGGGCATGAACCCTGCTCATTGCAGGAAGGAGGAGGGAAGAGCCTGCTGAACATTGCTCTGACCAAGGGCTCACACTACAGGCTATCAACCTGGCCAAAAATTCAGCTCCTTAGGAATCAAAACAAAGGCTGCCAGTTATATTCATGATCAGAAAACACATGCAATATTTTTGTCTTCAAAAAATGAAGGCATGGAAAAAAGCTCAAAGCCTGTTTCCTGACAGAGCAGAAGAAACTAGATGCAGCCACACACACACCATCCTGTCCCCATGAAGCCTGAGCTGGGCTGTGGTCATGTGCTTTCAAAGAGGAGAAAGCACCGTTACTCCTAAAACCAGATGCTGCGAGCCCACTGTTCATGAGACAAGCTTTTTATCCAGTGTCTGCAAGACAGCAAGAGAAGAAAGCTTACCTGGTTGGTCATAGGATGCCCATGCTAGGTTTTCTCCGCATTTTCCATTAGCAGACTCACTGCTGTGTTTGAGGACCCTCGTGGTAGCCAGTTCTTCTGCATACCTAGCAAAGGAATCCACACATTGAGTCACAGACCACAGCCAAAGTCAGCAGAGAGGAGGAGAAGCAGGAGGAATAGGAGGAGATGCAAGCAAAGAGTTTTGCAGGAAGATGACAGTTTACACCAAGCCACTCAGTTGCAAAGCTCTGAAGCCAGATACGCTTTAAGCTTGCATAGATTCAGCTACCCTTTGCTGAAGCTGCTGGTGGAAAGCGAAATACCTGCAGTAACTGCTATAGCTGTCACCTCCAGACATTTCTAGAACCCTCACAGGAGTAATTTAAATTTTGGAAGGGGGAAGATGAAAAAAAAAGAACAAAGTGGGAATTCAGTCAAAGCGAGTGTGAAAATAACTACACTTACAAATGAAAAATTAGTCAAATGCAAACCAAGAGAATGCATCAGGTGACAATATAGAAGAGAAGAGGACCACACAGAGAATCCAAGGCAACAACTGTGTGCATCAACACAAGGATAAGCAGCACTGTTTCTATAGAAGTCAACATGTGTAGGAGTGTGGGATTTATTTTATTGTCTTGCAACAATAGGTTTAAGAAGAACAACATGCACAAAATAATTATTCTCTTTATTCAATATTGTAAAGGCTTCAGTACTGAGACAGCAAAATGGGAAAGACTTTTTTTTTTTTT
>WAAB01010412.1:4534-23135 GCA_013389865.1 Piaya cayana | reverse complement strand
CACGTACAAAACATTTTTGAGATTAGANTACAAAACATTTTTGAGATTAGAAGGCAGGTACAGGTAGTTAAGGTACAAAGCATTCATTTCGTACCAGCTCTGGCTATTTTCTGAGACCTGCATTTGTGATTTATACAGTCAAGTTCTGAGGCAAAAAATGAGAAAATGTTGAGACAGAAATCGATCCTTTACCCGACTTTTACAATACATCTTAGGTAGGATTCTCAAACCCTGCCTTGAAGGCTGCACTTCAATAGTAGACACTTTGAAATACTGATATAATTCTTTTACCCATGTGGTGGGTTGACACTGGCTGGATTCCAGGTGCTACCAAAGCCACTCTATCACTCCCTCTCCTCAACTCGACAGGGGAGAAAAAATATAACAGAAACCTTGTGGGTTGAGATAAAGACAGGACGATCACTCACTAATTACCATCATGGGCAAAATAGACCTTGGTGTTTGCAGAGTTCTTTGTCTCACATAACTCATTCTTCTTTCCTGTTTCTCAGGGGGTTTTTTTTCCCCCCTCTTCTTAACCATGTTATCACAGAGATGCTACAAATACTGCGAGTTGATTGAGCCTTGGCTAGTGGCAGGTCCATCTTGGAGCTGGCTGGTATTTGCTCTACTGGACGTAAGGGAAACTTCTAGCAGTTACTCATAGAAACCACACCTTCAGCTCCCCCTGGCTAGCAAAAACTTGCTGTGCAAACACAATACAACCCAGATATGAAAATGATCATCAGACAACTCAGTTAATTATGAAAAATAAGAAAAAAAATGTCTAAGGTTTGGGGCTTTTTCAGTAGTAACTATAAAGGTCCCAATATTTGATCCCAATGTTAAGGTCTGCACTACCTTGGCTAACACAGTACTAAAACAGTGCTTGTGAAAATTTAACTTTTCACATAAGTGATACAAAACCACTTTAATAGAAGAGGTGTTTCTACAACTTATTGCACTACTTTAGACAGTTGCAATGAAGATTTTGCTAAAAGATTTTTTTACAAAAGCAAACAAAAAAATCAGTGTAAAAGAACTCTAAACAGGAAGACAGATATGCTTATATAATTACTTTCGTCTCAGATCTGGAGCAAAGCAGAATGTTGTATCCATCCCATATTATGTGGGACTAAAGATTTGGTACCTGTAACACTGCCCTAAAATTAAAGATATCCCAGATGAACAAAACTTAATTACCTTATACCTGTGTCTCAAAGGAATTAGCTTAAGACCTAACTAGAAATTGCTTTTATTTCCGCTTTCACTCTGAAAAAAAACTCATCTCCACGCTAATCATAGAACAATCACATTTCCCATGGAAAGAGAGTGTGTGGTACATTTACCAAATGAATAGCTAGCAAACATGCCACAAATTAAGACTAGCATTTATACTGTATAAAGAGTGGGGCAGAAATGTAGTGTAGCTAGAGCAACAGTTCTGAGTAGTCATCTACAATATGGTGAGGGTCTACAAAATTGCAGTTTTCTAAACTCTGCTGTCCCCACTAGGACCAGAAAACACCTGGTACCATATGTCAACGTACTCTACTTGACATTAGAAATTTTACGGTTAATAGCATAATATAAAATGCTAACAAAAGCCAGCAGCAGAAATGGCAGATTTCATAGAATCATAGAATCACCAGGTTGGAAGAGACCCACCAGATCATCGAGTCCAACCATTCCCACCAATCTCTAAACCATGTCCCTCAGTACCTCATCCACCCACACCTTAAACACCTCCAGGGAAGATGAGTCAACCACCTCCCTGGGCAGCCTCTTCCAGTGACCCTTTCTGTGAAAACATTTTCTTCCANTGCGGTCTCACTGTTGCCGAGTACAGAGGGAGAATAACCTCCCTGGACCTGCTGGTCACACCGTTTCTGATACAAGCCAGGATGCCCTTGGCCTTCTTGGCCACCTGGGCACACTGCTGGCTCATGTTCAGTTGGCTGTCGACCAACACCCCCAGGTCCCTCTCCTCCTGGCAGCTTTCTAGACAGCTCTTTGCAGAGGCTCCCTACCCTTCAGCAGATCTACACTTGCACTTCCATGCAGCTTAGTGTCGTCTGCAAACTTGCTAAGGGTGCACTCAATGCCTTTATCCAGGTCATTGATGAAGACACTGAACAGGGCTGGACCCAGCATTGAGCCCTGGGGAACCCCACTTGTCATTGGCCTCCAGCTGGAGTAAACTCCATTTAGAACCACTCTCTGGGCCTGGCCATTCAACATAGCAGAATACTATGAAAAACTGTATCACAGGCTTGCAGTTTCCTTGCAGTTGTTTACCAACATAATTGAAAATAGAAACTTTTTTTCAAAAGCATGGGTAAAGATTCTTCCTTACCTAGGTTCCTGTCTTATACTGACTGGATAAGTAAGCAGAGCACATAGAAGGGATATTTCTTCTACAGGACTCTGGACACAGACAAGCTTTCCAGCCATCAAAAGCTGTCATAACCTTTCCATCTTGGTATCTCCAAACTTAGTACCTAGGATTTCTACTTAATTTTGAAATATATATACTTTAGGTGTCATATCAAATTAGGAATGACACATTTCCAGCATTTTCCCTTCTTGATTCTACTACCATCCACATTTTCAAAAAAAGTGAGATCTGAGAAAAGCAAATCTTTCAGGACAGGCGGCTTTAGTAGATATGGCTGACCTGATAATTATAAGATTGTTACCAAAAATCCTTGCTTATTAGAATGGACTAAATTATTTTTCCCCNCATCTTGGTGGCTCCAAACTCAGTACCTAGGATTTATACTTAATTTTGAAATTTATATAATTTAGGTGTCATATCAAATTAGAAATAACACATTTCCAGCATTTTCCCTTCTTGATTCTACTACCAATCCACATTTTCGAAAAAAGTGAGATCTGAGGATAGCAAATCTTTCAGGACAGAAGCCTTTAGTCGATATGGCTGATCTGATAATCATAAGATTGCTACCAAAATTCCTTTCTTATTAGAATGGATTAAATTATTTTTCCCCTGATGGACAGATCTGGTGAAGGTCTTATCACCAGACATACCTGGCTTGTTTTCTTTTTGGCAGGGATTTTTCCCATACTCATCTGTTTCCATTTTTGTTCATGTATTTCACTTCCAAATTTTTCTCATACATTTCTGTGAGCAGTGACTGATTGTCCAATGCTGTTACAATGCCCATTATGCCCTACCTGCGTTTCTATTGCCTCCCAGCAGTAATGAGGAAGGATTACACACAGAATATGTAACTTCTTTCTAAGGTTATTGGTAGAGTGACCAAGATATAAAAGTGTCAATGTCTGGTGAGGCAAGATGATAGGGTGGGGAAGAAGGAGAAAATAATGTTTCCTAAGGTACAAAGTCCAGTCATGAAGACATAAGTGATTCCTTTTAGAATGTGAAATAAGAAGTGTTTACACAGTGTCTAGACTATCAAAATGTAGTGTTACAGGAGGGTCTAATAGAAGTTTTGTATAAAGAGATGCCTTCCATCCCATCACATTTTTCCAGTGCTTTGGAACAGCAGGAGTGCTACTGGACTCCCAGACCACAGCAACTAAAAAATAGTAACTCTGTTTCTTCTACTGATGATTAATTAGGAGCAATTTCCCTAAGTAAGTAACATGTGTAGGAAATGGAGCCTGAATAAGGTCTATACAGGTAGCTGAGTCAGAAACTGAGAAGTGACGTGAACCCTCAAAGAATTCCTCCTGTCTCGGCCAAAAGCAATATTACTGATGTAAAGGCCATCACAACTGCTGACTATGTCAGCAAAAATGTAGGCTACTCATCAGGTTAGCTGATGCTACTGAAAGGAGAGACTCAAGCAATTAAATTCTATTATCTATTACATTAATTTATTAGGTGGCAATCTACCAATCAAATTCCATGCTGCCATGCCAGACTTTAGCTGTTGGGATGATAACAGAAGACATCTTGCTGAATCATCTTGTATTTCAGGTCCTCTGGCAATTTGGAAATCAAAGCATCAAGTGGAGGCTTAATGTGGCTTGGAGCCAACAGATAATTTATGAAGCAAGTATGTAATAGTACAACCTCATCAGGAACGTAAAGAGACAGAGCTTATGGTCCTATTTTCCTTTTATGTTCTTGGAATGCATGAAATGTGTTAAACTCACAGTTCTGGAGAACAGGACTCTTTGGGTTGTATTTGTGTAATCAATGAAGCTCAGACAGCAGCAGAATAAGTTTCACTTGTTTTTGTTTTGCAATATGCTTTAGCACCAGATCCTTTGAAATGTTTGCTGTTCAAAAAAAAAATCAAAGGCAAATTGCATTCTCTCTTAAATCGAAGCTTTCATAGAAATTTTTTACTTAGGTAAAGGTTTTCATTTTTCCTCAGATAGAGCAGGATACACAACTATTTCTGCTGATGTTTTTTGGGTTTTTTTTTAAAGCATAGAAAATATTGAAAACAATTAAACTCTCTTGAGATTCATTTAAAAATCAGTGTATATTTCTCAATATGTTTTACAAATATGTATTCTAAAAAAAGACAACTGTTAAGCAACACAGGTTTTAATCTAGTCACTGCAATAAAAGAAGGAATTAGCTTGTAAGAGACAAGAATTAAACTAAAATAAATAAAATCTGTTGAAAAAGTTGAAAATCTATTATTTTACAGAGAAATTCACACAGACAATATAATTTCAGGAAAGATACGCTAGATCTAGGGCTCTGGTTAATACTGTTGCCTGTACTGTAATATTTATGCATTTTTCTATTAAATGTATGAATAAAAGCAGCATTTTAATAATTAATAGTTCTGCAGTGATTTATCAAATATAAATTACATAGTGCTCATATAAATATTTTAAAAGTTGCACTGGCAACTTAAATATTAGTAGCTATGTAAAAATTAATAGCACTGCTAATAGCATTGACAACTATGTAAAAGTAGGTCAATTGTAGTACATGTGTAAGTTTGCATATATTCTATTTTAATTTTGTTATATATTGTTAAAATATCTGTTGGTGTAGAGTTTAAAGATGTGGTGTAGGTCATCAGTTGCTATAGATCTGTATTGCTTTACAAAGACATGGTGTGTAGCTTTAAGAATGTAACCATGATCAAAGGATCTAAACAGTTTAGTATTCAATAAGATATGCATGGAAGAGACTGGGATTTCCATATCCTCTTGAGAAAAAGACACCAATAAAATTCTCTCTGTGCACCCTTATTTCAGTACTTCCCCCTGAAACTGAAAAAGTGAAGATCCAGTTCTGTGGAGAGAAGTTGAGACATATAATCATGTGAAATCTAAGAGAAAGTTCACAAAAAATGTATAACATAATACAGAAAATGCTCATTGTGGCATTCTTAGAATTGTCAATATTTCTCTGCAATCTCTATTTTCCTTTCATGTTGTAATTTTTTGTCTCCTTGGTAATATCTTTTGTAGTACAATAGTCTCTTTCCCCAAAGATTCCTGTTTAATTAGAGAATAGGGTCTGTTTAAGCATTAGTTTAGGGGTTTTTTAAGCACAAAGCAGACACTGCGATATCAGCAAATTGTGTTATTTGTTGGAAGTAATTTCTGTGGGTGAGACTATCTGAAGACTAATTAAACTACAGGGAAAGAAATAGGAATTGCAGAGGAACTGTTGACTGAGAGTGGGTCTAATGGGACTAGAAAGAGGTAAGAAAAGGAGATGTAGGTGGAAGAGAGAGGAAACTCTTGAAACAAAAGGTCACTTGAGCCTTGGGAAGAAAAATTTTCATAAAAACTCCGACAAGTTTTCTGAAAATCCAAGCATCATCATTTTGACAAGGATTTTGTTTTGTGTTTCTCTATAGGCAAAGGCCTATAAAGAGGTTACAATAATTAATCTTTGGAGGAGTATATAGACATCTGGTCAGCAGAGTGAAGATGCTGAAGGATAAATTCCATTTTGAGCAAGATGAGATTTTCAGAGACTTGTAATGCAGTCATATTTAAATAGCTTTTTGCATACACCCATTCATATTATCTGAGACAGATTTAAGTTTTCAGTCTGAAGTATAGTAGCTGAACTAGTTGTTTAAAGTAATGACTGAGCATGGAAAAACAATTTCTTTTGCTCACTATCTCTCTAAAATGGAATTTTATTGATTTTTAATAATAAATTCTGGATGTGACAGATATTCCACAACAGCCACTGTGGCTCAAAATTCAACCACGTGGTTTTGGAGATTATGTTTTTTAAATAACAGAAAATGCAAGGTACATCTTGCTATATACAGTTTACAGCTACCACCCATTATTACATGAGTATGCAGACACTTCACTTCCATAATTTCCAACAATTGAGCCCTATTAATTGTGAAATAAAAACAAAACAAACTCCTTGGGTCTGATCTGTCTGACTTAAAACCTTTACTTCTAAAAATGAGGTCTGCGGTGTGATTGAAATTAATCTTGGAATATGGATTCAGAAAAGAGCCTCCAAGTCACTACAACTTCAGTTAGGCCTCACTGCTTCTTTATTTTCAAATAGGTCATGAAAGATGCATTGACCTTAAATGAAAAGATTTAGAGAAATTATGTTAAAATGAAAATGCCAATACTAAGACTCTCAAAGTTAGTTCTACTACACAATAAAATGAAAGATACAGGGCTATCTGAATGTCATAAAAATCCCTTATTGTAATCTTTTTCTAGGCTATTAAAATCAGGTAAATGTGCAGCATTATAGTTAATACTTATGTTTAGGATACTTGAGATATTAGTTTAAAGATATAAGAGGGTTTTTTCTGTCTATACTGATAAGTAAAAAGAGAGTCCTCTATTAATCTTTTTGCTATTGTAGATGTGAAAAAAAATGTTAGTCCTGTGATGGGGTCTGTAATAATCAATGCAAAAAAAGCATAGGAAATTGAAAGCTGGAAACTAACTGGGATCAGGTTAGTTAGATATAGAATTTTCATAAGCATCCTTAGACAAATTTGTTAAAATATATCAATTAGAACAGCCGCTTCATATTTACAGAGGACCTTGAATAATTTAACAACTTACTTAAAGTGAAATAGAGAAGACATGCTGTCCCTGAAGATGCTGGCATATACATTGATGGAATTAATACTTTCTTGCTTGTAATAATTATTCTAACTAGTTTCCATATCATGAAACTAAGACTTGGAATTTCAAGTTGCATTAGTCTTTCTTGCACCCATAAGATAAAGGTAAGTAAGCACAATGAAATATATGGCAAATATGAAAAACCAAAATCCCAAGGTTTTTGCATATTTCAATGCCTATTTCAATGGTAGGAGGATAATTCCAGAGTCCCTTCACTTACATATACCTTTTTATCTTTGGTGGCAAATAATTAACTGCTTTTGGTTCTGAGACCATTTAGCTGATGCTGCATTACATGAATCTAATTTTACACTGTAGTTATGCTGAAATTACCAAAGAAAAACATTCTTGTGCATCAAATCTCATGAGATTTTTTCTTAGTATTTTAGTCATTATCATCCTTATTGACTTGTTTATGGCTTCTTAATGAGCTCTTTTGTTAGTCTTTTTGATCATTAGCTTGCATCATAAAAAACTAGGAACCTAAACTTGATTTATTTTTTCTACTTTCATGCTAGTATTACTTCACTGATCTTATTTGAGCAAATCTTCATGTCCACCTATTTAATAGGATTTCAAATAAATGTGTTAGTTAGATGTCTTTTTCCTTATCAATGTGAGGAAGACCCCATGTTGAACTCTTTCTAACCTCTCTCCGGTGGAATTTTATTCCATGCTGTCACATTATGAATAAGATTATCTTCCCCTGTTGGTGTTTTCAGGAAGGTAGCATCATCCTAATTTTATGTTTTTGGACTGGACTCTATTATAAAGCCTTTATCAAGGTCTAGTTAAACTGCATTAACTTTATCAAATTTCTTCACTGGTCTAGTAATTTCAAGAGAGGTTTGACATTGTTTTAATATGATCTGTTCTTTACAAACCTGTTTTGCTTATGTCACATAATATACTTGATTAGGTACTTACATATTGAATCTTTACCACATAGGCTAGCACCTAATATAGTAAATTACATTTATAGTAATAAATTACATTTTTTTTTATAGTGTGGGAGAAAACTGTCATTTTACCAATCACTAATCAACATAGAGGATTTTCAGAGATTATTCCAATAAATAACCACAGTAAAATCTTGTTATAATATTTTATGTGGTTTCATTATTGCTTTTATGACTGCATTGGATTTTTGTAGTATTGCTGTTATTATATTAAGCAGTTACACTAAACTTTGTCCCAACCAAGTGAGTCGTCTATCTGTTTATCCATGAAATAGAAAGTAGTTGACATAGCTTTGCAAGGTCTGCAAGACCCACCCTGGGCCTGAGAAAGTGGTCAAGCACTTAGTCCATATGTGAGATCCATATATGGGACCTGCTAGTAGAACATCCACTGGTTTTCCTTTTATGTCAAGCCTCTGTTACAGGTCGTCAAGTGAGAGTTCCATGGAAATGACCAATCATTTTATACCTGGCTGAGTGCCACCTTCTGCCTATGAATTATATATTAAAATGGAAGTTATAAATTGGTCTTATATTTAGTTATAAAAAGTAATAACTCTGTATGACTTGATATATTATAGATTGTTTGGTTATTCTTTCATATAGGTTTTATAAAATTCATTAGTGTTACTTATTTAATTCAAAGACAAATAATTTCAAGTCAGTGACATTTCTTTCATTGATACAGTGAGGGGTCCTGCAGGTGGAAGAGGGGAGTAAATGTTATACATCTTGACATCAGCAGAGCTTTTGACAATATCTCTCATATATGTGCTAAGGAAATTTGAAAGACATTGCTAAGATAAATGGAACATCATCTTTAAAGTGTACTCAGATAGATAGTAATCATCAGTGTTTCACCCTCAGACTGAAAGAGTGTATCAGGATGAAGTCTGATACCTCCAGTAAACTTAGGTATTTTCATCACAAACGTATGCAAAATAAGTTTATTAATTTTCATTTGACCAAACTGGAAGAGGTTTCATCCTTTTTGGAAGAGTCTTCAATATGATTCAATTTAATTACATGATGTTTAGCTGAATATCTCTCATCATCTAAATAAGTAACAGCTTGCAACTCAGTAGTCACTATGAGAAGGTAGAATCCCCTTTCTTCTGGGGATTCTGAGCTATATTACCGAAAGTAAAATAAAGTCTCCCTGTCCAGACAGAAATAAATGGAATGGAGTTGAATCAGATAATAATTTATATTTCTGTTAACAGCTGTCTTCTTTACTCATTTTGCAAACTTGCAGATAGGGTCAGAAAAGCGATACCGTAAACACTGGCCTATGATAAGCTCCAAAGAGCCCTACTATAAAATTAGTTGTGTACCTTATGTATTCATAAAGCACTTGACAAAACTTATCCTTATTTAATATATATTAATATGTACAAGTTGAGAGAGGAGGAGAGTTGAGACTGCTTGACAAAAAGTTAAAGAATATAAGTAAGGGAAATGACTAATTGCCTCTTAAACACTGACAGGCATGAGGCATCAACCATTCCTCTACAAAGCCTGTTTCAGTTTTTGACCATGCTCTCAGTAACTATTTTTTACTAATATCAGGTCTGGACCTACCCTGACACAGCTTTAAAGCATCTGCACATGTCCTATCACTGGATACTAGTGAGAAGAGCACCTCCTACTCCACTTCCTTCCCTCAGGAAGCTGTAGGCAGTGATAAGGTCACCCCTCAGAATCCTTTTCTCCAAGTCAAAGCCCTTATCTGCTCCTCACAAGACATGCCTTCCAGCCCTTTCAGCAGCTTGTTGCGCGCATCTGGGTGTACTAAAGTACCTTACAATCCTTAAATTCTGGAGCCCAGGACTGCACATATAACATAGATTATACAGATTTATTAACTGATCAATATTAATTTTCTATCACTACATTTACATTATCATTGCAACTTAACTTCTTTCTATATTACCTGAAAACCTTTCTAACAATGAACTCAAACAGCTAAGTGTTAAAATAATGTAACTCTTTGAACTAAGAAAAGAGTGAGTCATTAATAAACAATTTTCAGGAGCTGGGTAGTTTCAACATTTAAGTCTTTAACATAGTCAGTTACGTCAAATTTCTCAGATCTTAAATTTCCTTTGCTCCCATTTTGCAAAGCTGAGAATGTCAACAGATATCCAGTTCACAATTTAAAATATCTCTTTAAAAAATAGAGAAAAGGTCTTAGAAAAAAAATGAAAGTTGAATTTCAGTATTAGAAAGTGCAAAGTTTCTCCATTTAGCTGGAAAAAAAGGATGAGAAAGAAATATCTAGGGCTCAGTTCTGCAGAAAGATCTCAACATAGGTACATAAGCAGGTTTAGCAAAGGGTGACTACCTAACTTGGATATATAAAAAGGAATACTCTCTTTATAACATCTGCAGTATCCTTTTCTCTCTAAAAGAGCAAGACTTGAATACTGTGTTAAACAGAAATAGTGACCACTATGAAGAAAGAATACTATGGACCTCTCTGAAAAAGTACAAAGGTCTGGTAAGAGTTACAAAGAAGAAAGAGCTGAGTTTGTTAGGTCTACATAATTCAAAAGGAGAAATAGTAAGCATTCATGTTGATGTTTTAAGGTGGTAGGACATCATTCGTTCTAAAAACTTAGAGTAAAAAATAATTTCACTTGTGACCTTTGATCCTCATGGAATGGGAAGGAGAGTTAAGAAGAGTCAAGAAATTACTTACATAAGGAACTTTCAACATCCTTACAATTGTGATATTTTTAAAAGTGTGTTAAATAAATGTGAGTCTGCAATAGGTATTAGTGATTCTCTGGTACAGGATTGTGAAGTCTTTTTCTTTCTCTTTTTAATGATAGTCCAACCTGACAAAGTTTACCTTATCTATTTTGGAACAAGAGGACAAAAAACCAAACAAAAAAAAAAAATCAGTCAAGAGACTGGCTACCAAGTTGTATATTGGAATACTTTGATGCATCCAAAGGTTGACTGCCTTCAGAAAGTCTTCCAATGGACCAAGAATGGCAACCAAGTTACAGACAGTCAAACCATGCCTCTCTGAGACTGATTATATTTAAAAAGGTATTCATAAGCATGAACATACAAAACAGTGGGATGCTACTATAATCGGGCTCATAGAAAAATGCATTGCTTTTTGCTCTTGAATAAAAGCTATAAATCACAGAATCACAGAATCACTGGGTTGGAAGCGACCCATCGGATCATCAAGTCCAACCATTCCCAACAAACACTAAACCATGTCCCTCAGGACCTTGTCTACTCGTGCCTTAAACACCCCCAGGGAAGGCGAATCAACCACCTCCCTGGGCAGCATATTCCAATGCCTAATGACCCTGACATAATCTTCTTGAAACTAATAAAATTGACTCTTCTTTGCTATTTCCGTCAGTAAATCATTCAACTATTTTCTCCTTTCAACTTCATACACACACTACTTAAGGACTCTTGAAATCCATGGAGGAATCTCTATGCAACTTATTGGGGAATCTCCATAAAAGTACTAAATAGAAAAATCTATTGTATGAAAAAACAACATTACTTGTTACTGTTTGAAACTCTGCTGGATCTCAGCAGTCAAGATCACTGAGCATAAGCTGATAAAGCATCAAGCAGTTGATTGAAATCATGTCTGGACTATGCCACTGATTTATATCCATTCTGAAAATGATAGAAGGTCATTTGCTTATTACACTGACTTCCAATAAAGGTATAAAAGATACATGTTACCTAAGGCACTGTAGGTGACTTCTGCGAGCTACTGAAAACCATAAATTTTATTTTTTAAAATGGTTAAGGTCAGCTGGTTTGTGATATATGGAGACTAATTACTGTCTTTCTGAATTTGATATTAATATATATTAACTTAATATCCACTATTCTTGAAAATCCTATTTTATATAAATGAAATAATATCAGTATTCTGTATTTGTTAATATGCCTTTGTCAGTACTGGAAATGTTCTGGACAGTATTTCCTTAAATTCTGCTTCAGCATTATTATCTACTTTTAGAGGGAGAAATTTCTGTGGCACTTGAGAATTAGACCCTAAAAGCACATCGTTAAGTGTGAGATCAGCACTCAGGTTCAGAGGATACGTAAGTCTATAAGTAATCCGTTGTGGGAAGCTGATAAGGAAAGATAAACATCCTGTTCTGAACACAGATGGTGATGTTTCTAAACAGGAAAACATATTGCAATGAAAACAAGGAAACAATCTTCCTTTTGGGTTCCTGTTCACTGTAACAGTTGCCAAAGAAAGATAGTACCTTTTAAGAATAAGAAAAGGAATCAGGAACACACAACAAAAGAAGTAAAATAATCTCTGAAGGTGAACCTAAGTCCTATCACTCAGAGATATTTTTCACAGATCTTCAGTCCAACCATCTCCACCTGGCAGTGACTGATGACCATTTTCATGGTTTGGGCAATTTGAAACTAAAATATTGAGAAGAGCTCTATTCTTGCAATGGAGACAATATCTACTCTAAGATGGAGCAGATCTCCCACTGTTTATGCAGACTGTGGATATCATCAAAGGCCTTTGTTTCCATGGGAACACTGCAGGGTAGGCAAGGAAGCAGGGTGCAGTGGTAAACAACTGTAGACAGGAGGACTTATACTTGACTTTTGGGTTAAGAGTGCTGAGTGTAGAGGACAAAGAGTGCTAGGTCTGTGGTATTCACTGAAGTATGGACATAGGCTGTAGGATCCTGGGAGCCCTGTCCAAGGTTCATGCATACAGAGGCATTAAAGTAACCTATATCTTCTTCCTCTTTCTTTCATCTTTTCCTTTCTTTAGATCTGAATTAATTTCACACTCTAGTTTCAATGTTTCCTCTCCAGTTATTAGTTTTTATTGTCTACTTCCTTTTTCCCCTTTTCCTCTTCTGGTGGACACTCAAAATTACTATGTCTGAATATCTTAGTAGCATCTGCTAACGTAGTCTGTCTCTCACTTTTCATTATTTTACATCTTTAACTAACTTTCACAGGTGTAGTCTAAAAGTCTTTGCATTTTTACTCCTTTTACCTGTCAGCTTTGCTGCTGAATTTCATCTGTAAACACCATCTACACCTATCTGCTGTAGTGAAAATATTTACTACTAATTACTGATTGCTAGGTACCACAATACAGAATTGCTGTCACCTGGAGTAATAATGAAAGACATTATGCCTCTTCCATGTTAGCTCTGTAAAACAGAAAAAAAAAATTGTTTTTTTCAGCTGATTTTTTCCCTCCCCAATTTTCTCTTTATTTCCTTACACCATTATAAAATAAGTAAATAAAGAATAAGAAATGCCTGACTGATGTTCTGAACCAATACAAATACTATAAAAGCCCTTAATTTTAAAAAATATTTAAATGTTTAAACTCATCCCAAGGGTCCTAAAGATGTTATTTATAGCAAAATAAATATTATGAGCCTTTGTGGGGTGTGAGGGGGGCAGGGAAAGCACAATGGATGTGTTTGAATATACAGAGAGAAGAAAACAGAACCATAAATTCAAATGACCAGAGCACTGAAACCAACTTCTCTTCTTTAGGAATGTCTAATTATGAGTCACTGTAAAAATTTGTATAACTTACTTTAGAAAAAAAAAAAACCAGACATCGAGAATGGAGAATAGCTTTGACTTTAACATTAATCAGCCTCTATATCCCTCAAAATCTAAAAAACTGCAGCAGCAAAACATGTGTGCCATCAAACACAGCACAAACAGATAGCGTATTTGCCTGAGGAAAAAAGAATAAATGAAAGCTGAATGAAAGGGCTTACAATCTTCAGACTGTTTTAAATATGGTTAAGAGAAATAATATTGCTATGATCTGCATATAATGTAATCCATATTTACATCTCAAACCACAGACTTTTAGTGGAACATAATCATCTTCTGTTCTGTGAAAATAATGCCTCCTTATACACAAATATTTTAAAAACTAAAACTAGTTAATGCAATGAATTTTGATAAAGGGAAAAGAACTACATGCCTCCTTGACTCACTTAAATTTGAAAGACATTAAATACATTTCAGATTGTCTTTTTATAGTAGGTCAATCACTATCTTTCTTTTTTTTGACATATTCTGAAAATCTAAATTCCATGTAATTCCTTCTACCTATAATTTTGTACTGGATATTTACTATTCTTTCTCAGTGCTATACTTTGACCTTTTGAAATGCTTATTGAAAGATAGAATAAACCTACTTTTTTCACAAATCAAACACAAAACTTAAGGAGACTTAAGTCATTCTGCACATATCTGCAACTACTGAATCCTTCTGCTTCTTTGTCGCTTGAAGTCTCCATGGACCATATCAGTGAAACCACTTCAGTGTAAAATTCTCTCCTAAAATTAATAATTCCTATTTTGATGGAGAAGCATCATACTAGGTTGAGGAAGACTCCTTACCACAATTGTTTATGAAGGTAAAAAATTTATATGTTAGGCATATAGTACTTTTATTTTTATAATATTCTTTTTAAGGTTTAACTTTTACCCTTAAAATACACTAGTTGAAAACACATCACTTGAATATAACTTCTATTTGGGTTTTTGTTAAACCTCTTAAATCTTAATAAAAAATGCTCTTCAAAGTAACATTTTGCCTAGGAAATTATTTCAGAAATTTATAACTCACAAAGTTATACAGAATATTTCTGTTACTGGAATCCTATCTAATAGAGCATTATGTGAAGGTGAAAAAGTATATGTATGAAAGAAATAGGATGATGCCTATTAAATATAATTTATATCTGCACAATTTTGGGGTAATATTAATACTAGAGGGTTGTATTAGAGGAAAATAAATGAGTAGTTCTCTGCAGAAAGCTGAAATTGTGTAAAAGCATCCACCATAAAGGTGAATCTGCTCTAGAAGTTGTCAATAAAAAGGCTGGTATTAATAGCTGTTGACTGAACTACAACATAATTTCGCTTACTACTACTGGGCATAAAACCTATTATAATTTAAAGGAAATTATTTTCACAAAGCTCTGTAAGGAAACATCTCCAATATTTCTGAAATAATACCAAGCTGAAAGCTGCTCGAAAACGATGCAGGAAAAGCAGGTAAGACAACTCCAGTGATATCAATCAAAATGTCCAGTTTTCATAATGAAAAGGAAATGTTCTCCTTAGCTAAAATTTAGCCAATAGAGATTTTGAAAATCTTGAATGCAGCCAATAAAAAAAGTTATCACTTTGAATGCAGGATTAGATATTGCTTAAAAAAAAATACACAGAGTAGGAGTAACAACCCCATGAAGCAGAACCATTTCCTGCATGTATGAGATTAATACTTGAAAAAATCTGAGGAAATATGAGCCAAAGTGAAGAATGCTCTGCATTCCTTGGAATGTATGTGCTATTACTGAGCACATGACCTGTACCTCTTCTACTCCAAAGAATTTCTACTTTAATGTACTGTTTTAACCTTTTTTTCCCTTTTTTTTTTTTGAGAAAGAAACTCTCCAGACAATTCTTTTTACAAATAAAAAGTTAGGAGGTAAAAGAAACAGTCATTAATCCCCTCTTTTCAAAGCATTTTTGAACTGGAGAGTGCCAGTTAAAAAAATCCAAATAACTATCTTTCTGAAATCAGACTTGGATTATAATGGATTCCTAGCAAAGCCACAGAAAATTAACATGCAACTTGAATATGCAACTGTAACCAAATCAGAAAAAAATGTAATTGATTACAGCAGGAATCCGTTTTAGTGATATGTTTGCAAAGACTTCCCTAATGAAATATTATGCAGAGAGAGTTAATAATGATTCTGAAGCCTGAAGATGTTACAAATCCTCACATGCTTGCAACAAAATTATAGAGCATGAACTGGATGAAACACAGAAGTAAAGGATTATCATTTTGTGAATTATAGTCTATAGACATCATAATTTGTAATATCGCCCATGCCTCCCAGTAATTGAAATCCTGTGCAGAAAAAAAAGGATATTAAATACTGTCAACCTTATATATAAGTTTCTATTCTCTGAGTTGGAGATTTCCTGCCTCTTTGAGCCAAACTAGCTACAACACTAGTATATCAGAATTATTTTATTGGTTACTATGCTAACAGGCTTTACTGCATATAAAATATATACCTCTTCAAATCACAAAGCAGTCTTTATATTATTTATTACCTTATTGTTGGTTTTGTACTATTGGCTGTATTATTGCTGTTATTATTGTTGTTATTAATCATCATCACTCTGTTCCTTATGCTACAACAAAAACCTACAAAGCCTAATTATCTATAAACAAGCACTGCTTCATGAAGTAGGAACTTAATGGGTTATAATCCTGATATGAAAGTATTATTTAAATATTTCTGTTGAGATTCTATTTGCAATTTATAATTTTGTGAATAAACCCAGTTATTTTAGAAACCCAGTTATTTTAGTTATTTAGAAAGCTGCCTGGAGAAGGACCTGGGAGTGTTGGTTGACAGCGACTGAACATGAGCCAGCAGTGTGCCCAGGTAACCAAGAAGGCCAGTGGCATCTTGGCTTGTATCACAAACCGTGTGACCAGCAGGTCCAGGGAGGTTATTCTCCCTCTGTACTCGGCAGGAGTGAGACCGCACCTTGGATACTGTGTTCAGTTCTGGTCTCCTNCTCAAGCTCCACCAGAGGAGGTTCAGGTTGGACATCGGAAGAAAATGTTTTCACAGAAAGGGTCACTGGAACAGGCTGCCCATGGAGGTGGTTGAGTCACTTTCCCTGGAGGTGTTTAAGGTGTGGGTGGATGAGTTGCTGAGGGGCATGGTTTATTGACTGATAGGAGTGGTTAGACTCAATGATCCTGTGGGTCTTTTCCAACCTAGTGATTCTGTGACTTTGGTTTAATACTTATTTTGGGTTCAAAGGTCTGCAGTTTAAAGAGTAATATTTGTAAGAATATCTGAAGTGCGGTAACCATAAATAAGTCCTTAATCAGATGGTTTCTAATTAAGTTCCAAAAAATTATTCAAGTAAGTACTTTTGGGTGGAATTCAACCTTTACATAAGCCCATTGTCTTGAAGTGAACAGCTGCTTTTACCAAATGTGAATTCGTGCTCACAGTTCTTGCAGACAGACACAGTTGTTAAGAGAGAAAACCAAAAATCTTTAGCATCTAGGAGTCATGGCCTTCCGTCTTTTCCTTTAGATTATCTGATCAAGTGGTAAATTACTTTGTTAAATGGCTGGAATTATTTTATAGCAGTTTTTTTGAGAATTCATTTATCCATAACCCAGAATTCACACATACATATAGCACGTAATTTTCTTATTAATTTGAGACATAAAATGTCAACTTCATGCTGATGGACCTGTAAGACGTCTTAATTTCAGTCTAATATAAAATATCTTTATAATTCCCAAATTCTCCCTAGTGTCTTCAGAATTCCAAAATGGCAGTAAGACAATTTCTGTCGGAAAACATAGTATTATCCAAAATTTCCCTTATCTACTACAGCAAAGGTCCCCACTTTCTGCTCTTGAATTATGGGATAATACTGGACAGCATAAAATCAAAGATGCTGGATGATATTTCATTGCAGCAAAGAAACAAAGAATAATTTTATTTCTTCTTTCCTATACTGGACGTAAAAGTTCTTGGGTTACGTACTGTAGAATTAGCAGGTAATCCCAATTTAATGCAAGTGAATTGAAACAAATTATGTACCAAATGTAACTGACAATTTCTACAGTAAATGAGAATTTCTCCTTTTAAAGTTGAGATTAACAGTACAGACCCTGGACATTATATTTTAAAAACACCACATTATTGACAATAGGGGAAATATTCAAACAAACAAAGGCATGACAGGCACAGATGTCCTTTGATGTCTCTTCATTCCTTAGATAATTTCATTAAGTAGCATCTCCCCTTTACTTTAAATTAAAAATCTCTTAAACTAATGCATCCCAAATGTAGAGAAAATCATCAATATGCACATCTCTAGAGATGTGAATGGACAAACTGGTTATCCAGTTTTGTCTTGCTCCTCCTAAGTCATAAATTAAACACTTTTCCTCTGATTTAGTGTCATAATGTGAAAGCCAGTTATCAGAACAGAAATCAGAAAATCTCTCTTCTTTTTGTTCAGCCAAATTTACTCAGGTCTGTAGCAACACTGTCCCTCATCTGAGCTCTCAGTAGCTCACAATAATGAGCAGAGAGGTATTTCATAGAATCATAGAATCACCATCTTGGAAAAGACCCACCATATCATCAAGTCCAACCATTCCTATCAAACACTAAACCATGTCCCTCAGGACCTCGTCTACCCGTGCCTTAAATACCTTCAGGGAAGGTGAATCAACCACCTCCATGGGTAGCCAGTTCCAGTGCCCAGTGACCCTTTCTGTGAAGCATTTTCTCCTAATGTCCAGCCTAAATCTCCCCTGGTGGAGCTTAATTCCCTCTTGTCCTGTCCCCTGTCACTTGGGAGAAGAGACCATAAACCTCATGCCATTGGACTCAGCCCAGCGGTCCAGCCTGTTTAGATCCCTTTCCAGAGCCTCCCTACCCTCCAGCAGATCAACACTTTCACCTAGCTTAGTGTCATCT
>WAAB01010410.1:0-24843 GCA_013389865.1 Piaya cayana | reverse complement strand
ACCCCTAAGGGACACCACTTGTTGCAGATGAAAGAGAACTGGAAATTGTGAGTAATAGAAATATGTGTTTAGTGGGATGTAAAGAAAAAGAAGAGTATACATGTAGTAGATGGTAAATGTCATTGCTCCCAAGAATCCTTGTAATGATTATAATTACCATGTGCTAAATCAGTCACAAAGCCATACTTACCCTTGCTATCACTAGCTATATTAACATCTATAACCTAGTAGCATATGTATTACACTAACATCTATACATTATGACTCTAAAGATATTTCATAAGAAATAGTGCACACAAGGAAAAAGAAGCTCTTAATAACGATAGTATAGGACTGGATAAAGACAGCTGATAAGGAGAGGTTTATTTTTGACTTTTAACTTCTAAAGAGAGAAACCAATTGAAATAACTAGGAGTTTTAATTACAAAAGCAAATTGTTAACTCAGAATAAAACTTTACAAAACTACAACTCCTGAAAAGAAAATCCCAGATTCCTAGATGACAGACTAATTTTTGTTCTTTTTCATTGGATCTGATAACAATCTTGAAGCATGCACTTTTTCTAGACCATCTCTATATTATCTGTGCCAGACATTTGAGTGCTGAATAGCCATTTTGCTGCGTGAGTCTTCATTGTAATTCTGTATGCAGTACTAACATTGTACTTACTCTTAATTGTGATCAAATACCCAGACTTCATCTTTTTTTTCTGCCTGTCCCCATGTCAAGAAGATCTCTATACTCTCTTGACAAAAAGTGCACAACACAGCACTGGTGTGAATATTATGGTACATATTATCTTACACACATATGGAAAGGTTTCATCCCTTCCTGAAGGAACATCTTAATCACTTTGTCACAGCCTCACCTCTTACAGACTGCTCCAGGAATCCATCCAATACTCTGCACTCATATTGTTAGGTATTTGGGGTACTTACAGGTAAGTTCCATTATCCATTGCCAGAAAAGGAGATGGCAGAGGGAAGGAAAAAAAAATCCCTGCCTAACCTGGCATTTAGATCTGTATATATACATTAAAAAATACATGTGGGGGGTTGTGTATTGATTATTTTCTGAACTATCCGTTTGATGATTTCAGTGTAAGGAAGGGACCAGTTGGCTCTATTCTTCGTTCACTAGATCATGTATGAATGTATAGCATTCCCAATTGTATCAATTGGAGGTTGAATAATAATCTGAATTGGCTAAAATTACATAATCATTCTGCCTGAGGCATATAAATGATTCTGCAATAGTGCGCATACGTTATGATTAAAAGTAATTTTTACTCTCAGGAAGACTCAAATAGATAATCAGAGTGGTGAACATATTAATCAATTTCAAGGAAGAATTCACAGTTCAAGTATTGAAGAGGAAGAAAATTGTTTTATAGGTGCAAATACTAAGACATGGAATCCTCATTAACATTGTCTAATCTTTTTAGTCTGAACTACATCATTTATCTGAACTGCATAATTTAAAGGTCAGACAGATCTCCCATTTTTCAAACAGGAATACAGACCTGAACTTTCAGAACTTCTAACATCCAAAAATCCTCTTGGACAGAACATAAATCTCTTGCCAGAATGAAGTTTTTGATTTAAAGATGCCAAAAACTTTTCTCAAGCTCAAACGACAAGATTTTATTGGTTTTATAAGCAAAGATCTCTTAAAAATAAACATTTTCTGAGGCAAGAAATCATTTTCTTTTTTAGACCTTCACCTGATAATTCCAATGGCAGAGATCTCAGAGCATTTTGTGGTGTGCTCAGCAAAATGTCATGTTTATTGGAGCTATAGAGGACATTTATTACTGTGACAAGGAGACACTGTGATCACTTTCAGAATTCTAACTGAAATATACATCATTAAATCTCTTTAGCCAACTACTGCATTCACAGCTGTGGAATACTTGCCAAAGAGCAGAGGTATAGGTTGAATGTAATTTCAAATTATTTGCTTTGACTATGACTGTTCCAAATAGAAAGGCAAAACCACTGTTCATTTAAATAAACACACTTTCCTGCTATGATTGAGACATGATTCTTTTTGTGTTAGAATAAGCTAATAAATTCACATTTCGGGCATTGAAGGCATAGATCAAGGCACAGGTTAATGCAATACACTTACTACACTTTCAGGAATACTGGAGAGCTGGAACATGAGATCTTTATGCCTTCCTCTCTGAAGATGAGTAATACCTTTAATGACAGGCTAGATCAGTAAATCAAAGATATAACATTCTTCCTGCATCACCCTTTTGTGCCACCTGGGCAACAAGAGCAAAATACCTCTTGAATTTTAGTTTCATCTTCACATGATTTGATTTCAGATCGAAGTCTCTCCATTGTACTCATATGTATCTCTATATACGTGTATCAATGAAGCAGATAACCTCCAGAAGTCCCTTTGAAACTAGATTATTTTACACTTCTGAAATTTTTAGCTGAGAAACCAAAAATACAATAAATTATTTTGAAAGGAAGCTTTATTAAATTAATAAATTACTTAAAAGATTAGTCTGTTGAAGTTCCCACTGACTTGAAAGGGGAAACATAACAATATAGCCCTCACTTTTAAAACAAGGAAAAAAAGGATTACCTGGGAACTACAAGCCATTCAGTCTCACCTCTATGTCCTGCAAGACTCTGTAGCAGATCCTCCTGGAAACTGTCCTGAGACTTTGGAAAAGTTGTCCATAAAAGTCATGGATGTTCTGTCTCTGGAGTTATTCAGGGTCAGACTGGATGAGGGTCTGAGCACCTGATCTAGCAGGAGGTGTCCCTACCCACAGCAGCTTGGTTGGATCTAGATGATCTTTAAAGTCCCTTCCAACCTAAATCATTCTACAATTCTGTGATTTTTCATTATATGCATCAGTCAATAATTGAAAAGTTTCCATCTTGTATTTCTTATGTTTCACAAGGAACTTGATGTTAACTCCCTATTCACTCTTCCACGCTGACATTTTCTGACAAAGGGTAGGAAAATAACAATATTTGAACATTCATCCCCTTATATTGAGTGAAGCGATTGAGTTTAACTTTGTCTCACTGTGATAGGTTAGAACATGTTCTATAATAATCTCTTTGTCTGCTCTAAGGTTAGTCTTGGGGATTTTTTATGTCAGACCTTGTACACTGTATAGCATGTAAGTAGTAGAACTTATTTTCTCATGAGACTTCTAAACATGACACAATGAAAGCATTTTTTTACAATCCCCAGAAGAGCACAACATGCAACTTTTATTTCCCTTTAAAGTGTTTTGCTGTTCAATTAGATTTACTAAAGCAACTCCAACAGAATCCATCTACAGGATCTGTTAACTGTAAAAGGTTTCAGGAAGCAAGCACATACAGGATAAACTGATGAAAGATGAAATAGAAATTTCACTGCTTCAAAGCAAGAAGTAACTTACTGCTAGATCTCTAAGCTAAATTAAATTTAAATCCGTTTTCCTTTTGTCTCAGTTTACCAAAGGTTTTGTATATGTTTATATGAACTGAGCTGTGACAGTGTACATTGATACATTACTGAATAGGCAAGATTTATGACACATGCCTCTGACTGTTGTTCTCAGCTTAGTTGAACCTGTATGAATAAGATCTTCAGGAAGACTTCATAATACTCAACCTTTTCCTGTTTATAAGACAGCAGATAGTTGTGGGAAAAGTTTGACATATTTTAGCTAACTCTAAAACAGATTATATACCAGCTTGCAAATTCTTTCCCGTTTTCTGTCTTCACAGTTTAAATGCTTACAATTTTACTTACCAATCAGATTCTTATGTCTTCAGTGTCCTTACACTGAATTTTATTGGATAACTGAAAACAATGCCTGAATATTGAGTAAGATGATACCTCGGTTCAATTTTTTCTCTGACAGCGTGTCCATTCTCCTTTTTGTCTCATGTCTTTCCATCTAACTAATCCAGTTATTTTTCTATCTTTTTAGTTTAATGTATCTTTCTGGAAGATTTGACCAGTGGCTGCCTTTTACTGTGGCTGTGTTTTGCATTAAAGTTAGAGCCAGAAATATTATTAAGGTATTAGAGTATCTATTAGGTAAGGAGGTGTTGAGAAACACAAGACATTTTAACCTCAAAAGTAGAAGGATCAGGTATATGTATAAAAATATCATAGGAGGGAGATTCAGGAAGACAGAGTCAAACTCTCAGCGGAGGTCAGTGAAATACGGATTGAAATACAAGAAATTCTACTTAAACATAAGAAATTGTTTTTTTAATTATGATTTTTTTTTACTGTGAAGGAAGTGAAACACTGGAGCAGGTTAACCCAGAGAGGTTGTGGAATTTCTGTTCTTTGAGATGTTCAAAACCTGACTGTACTCAGCCCCAACCAACCTGATTTATCTGACCCTGCTTTAAGCAAGAGGGTAGAACTAAATGATCTCCAGAGGTTCTAGCCAACATCAAACATTCTGCAACATTTTTGGTCTTTAACAAGTGGTCTTAGTCAATTTTGCAATATATATGTGTGTGTAGGTAGGTACACACCTGACATTAAAGAAGATGGGTACCATACATGCATTTTATAATTGTAATTTAAAATGGTGCTGAGTATTAAAGCTTAAGTAATTTATTTATTTAATTTTTAATATTATTAAAATCATTATTGTTATCCTTATTTTGTGATTTTTACTCCAACCTTGATAACTCTGGATGAGATTCATCTTATACATGCTTTGTAAAGTGAGAAACTTCCTCATGAAGATTCCTTTTAACTTAAACTACTAGAGATATTATGTCAAGAACTGTCCTAGAAAAAAATCTATGGGCTTCATGACTAAAGTTAGGAGAGATGAATTATTCCTAAGTTAGGAGAGATGAATTATTCCTAAACATCTCCTAGAATAAAGAAAAAAATGAAATTACTGTGTATCTCAATAGGAAGTTTCATTAATACTAATCTGGAAATATTTTTGGAGGTGTATTCTGAAGTAATATTCTTCCTTTCTTAAAAATATCTGAAAAAAAACCCTTTATATACAGTTTTTAACACAATGTGGCACCGGAGATACATTTCCTTGTAAAATACAAAACATCTCTTAAGAAATTTCTCTTGGAAAAAAAATACATAAAACTCTTGTGGTCGCATAGGAAAAAAAGAATTTTAATTAACATTAAGCTTTGTGATGGTTTGCACTTGATAGCTTGACTTTTAATTTCAGTGGTTACTCACAGAACAGGCTGCATTTACCCAGCCATATGACATCTTATTTCTATTACAAAGATAAAGTTACATTTTCCTTTACAAGGTCAAATTTCTGAGTAACAGTAGTGGTGAAATTGGTTTGGCATCAAGCACAAGAAACTATCATGCTGTGCTAACCAGCATTACTAGAATTCGTGTGTTTGTAATGTAGCTGATAAACTATAAATGGCAGTGATTAAAGATGTTCACAACCTACTTACAGGCTTTGCTATTTAGCAATTTCAAAGTAGGTTGAGTATAGAAGTTTCCTACAAATAATATTCCCCTTCACATAGAGAGAGAAAATCCCACCCCCACAATTTTTTTGCTTCTTAGTAATAAATTAGACTTTGCTAGTCTGTATTTGATTTAACTCAAAAACTATTTCGGTTATGTTCTTGGGATTTCAGAGGCTTCTCACATTTAGACAGAATTTCTGATTTTCATAAATATTTCAGAATCTTATCTCTACTAACAAAAGTTAAATTTGAATGTTGTTCTTTGCCTAAACTTTGGCAAAAAAAGTGGCTTTTTCCAAAATAAATGTTGATATTAGTGTTGCTTAAAATCATACATGAACACTGTTAGCATAGCACATGGGGAGTCCTAATTCATAAACCAGTTGACTATATCATAGGTTGTCATTCTTATCTTAATCAATTTTTCAGTTTCCTTTGGTATCTTGGCCAACTTTTTGTCTGGTAAGACTCCCAGGACTTTTTCTGTCAAGTTGATTTCCATTTAAGTTGGCTTCACAGCCTATCCTGGTGTCTTAGACTATTCTTGCCCAGGAGTAGGACTTGGTATTTCCCGTTATTGAACTTGATGAGATTCCAGTCACCCTATTTCTCCAGCTTCTCAAGGTCACTCTGAATAGCAGCACATCTGGTGATGCTACTCCACCCGTTTTACATCATGTGAAAACTTCCTGGGAGACTACTTTGACCTGTCATCTAGGTTATTTGGGAAGATCTTAAGAAGTATTGGGTCCAGCATCAGCTCCTGGAGTACATTGTCAGTGTCTAGGATCCAAATTGACTTTGTGATGCTGATCATGAGCCTCTGAGGTCAGTATTTCAGTTCTCAGTCCACCAAGTTTGAAGGACTTTAAGTCCAAATGACTCTTTAATGCCAACATAGCTTCTACTATCCCATCACTGAAAACCTATTAAATCATCATGCATAAAATCCGCTCAAGCACTTAAAATTAATAGCAAGACTTTTGAGTTGAACTTCTTTCTTTCAGTTCTTTTTTTTCCTTAGATATCTAACTGCTTTCTTGTGCTGAATCACTAGAACTAGGCCATTTAAGCTATATGATACTATGGTTATAGAATATTAAGTTATTCCCCTTAATGAAATAGAACCTATAACTAGAACTCATACTAAGGACATGTGAAAAGAGTACAAAATCTGTTAAAATCATATTTTATCTTTTTCTGCTAAAATTTGCTACTAATGTTTGCATAGTGGCAAGGATACCGCATAAGAAATGACTCAGGAAAATTTTAGTTCAGCCCTTCAGGTTCTCAGTTACCTGCTGTTTTGTAGCTTAAGGAAGATAGTTAGCTATAGATTAGATTTTAGTCTTCATAGGCAAAACTGTTGTTTATATCCATGTTTATATAATACTTGCTATATTTTAATGTATCTTCACCAATGATAATGACAGTGAGATTGAGTGCACCCTCAGCAACTTTGCAGATGACACCAAGCTAAGTGGTGATGTTGCCACACTGGAAGGATGGCATGTCATCCAGAAGGATATGAACAATCTGTAGAAGTGGGCCTGTGAGAACCTTATGAGGTTCAACAAAGACAAGTGCAAAGTTCTACACCTGGGTCGAGGCAATCCCTATTTCCAGTATGCAACAGGGAATAACACGATTGAGAGCTGCCCTGCAGAAAAGGACTTGGGGGTGCTGGTTGATGAGAAGCTCAACATGAGATGGCAATGTGCACTCACAGCCCAGAAGACCAACTGTATCCCGGGCTGCATCAAAAGAAGCGTGGCCAGTCAGATGAGGGAAGTGATTCTGCCTCTCTATTCCTCTCTTGTGAGACCTCATCTGGAGTACTGTGTCCAATGCTGGAATCCTCAGCATAAGACAGATATAGAGCTGTTGGAACTGGTCCAGAGGAGGGCTACAAAGATGATCAAGGGGCTGGAGCACCTTCCCTATGAGGACAGGCTGAGAGAGTTGATGTTGTTTAGCCTGGAGAACAGAAGGCTCCGAGGAGATCTTACAGCAACCTTACAGTATCTGAAAGGGGCATACAAGAAATCTGGAGAGAGGTTATTAATGAAGGTTTGTGGTGATTGGATGAGGATGAAAGGCTATAAGCTGGAGAAGGGCAGACTGGGGCATGATATAAGGAAGAATTTCTTCATGATGAGAATGGTGAGATACTGGAACAGGTCAGATGTATATGAGCCGGGGTTGTTATTGTAAGCTGGTATCTAAGTGTCTATTAAAGTCAAAGGAAATCTAGCAACTTTTCATATCTAAGCAGCTCATGGCACTTGAGATGCCATAGGATATTCTGCCTGGATACCAACTATTGGTCTGGAGGTCTCAGATCTTCTACACTGATGTTCTGTCATATTTGCTATCCTCACCATGAATGCCTCACATGCAATATGCAAAAATAAACAGACATGAATATTTTGTAAGATTAGTAGCTCTATGGCTGGATTTACTAGATCTTTATTGACTTTCATGAAAACTTTCACACTTAATAAATGTGCGTTCACCAACAATGCAAATTCCTATATTTAAATGCCTACTGTCTGGAGATAAATCCTAACCTAGAAGTGCAACTAAGTTCTCTTACAGTAGAAATTTACAGCTCTATTTTATGACCTGGTATTCCCTGTCTGACCTTCAGTGCCTGCCCCAGAAGGGCATAGGTTTCATGTAAGCCCTACAACACATCTGCCAGGCCTAGGCAGCTAGTTGCCTGGGATACCTTAGTGAATCTACATTGACAATAGTTGTTCATCTGTAGGTAACAGGGTACTGTGCCATTTTAAAAATAAGTTTTAGATGGTTAAAATAAGGCAAGGTTAAAGTCAGCCACATTTAATTGGGATCAAATTTAGCCATCCTTAATTATATAGGAATCTCAAATAGTTACCAGTGATATCCACTGGAAGTAAATATGTCTACATGTTTTGCTTGTTTGGGACATTAAGGCTAAATTCAGATCCAATTCAGACTCCTGGAGATGTTTTAGATGTATTTGGACACCACTCGTAACCCTGAGCTGACAGTTCAAAAGGGTACCTGTCCCTCATAGCTCATATGTTGCCTGACATACAGAACTTCTACCTAGAAATCAATATCCTTAAAGTCTCAGGCTGAATTGTTGAAACTTATTTACAATAAACTGTAATTTAGACTAATTCAGAATATCTAATGATACCAAATATAATGCTTGTTCAGTTAAATTTGCAATGTGAATTTCACAGAACATGCTAGCTTTCTATTAACTGATAATGCATTTCTGTAAAGAGCTATCACACATATTATACTTCAAGTTCAAGAGACAGTTACAATTTTCATAAATTTTTATATTTGAAGGTCAGAAGAGATTCGATCATCTCATCTATTCTTCAGCATATCTCAAACCCATAGAACTTCATTGAGTTAACTTAAGAATTGTCCTAAGGCATATCTCTGTAGAAATGGATCCAATCTAATTGTCTAAACCAATCAGAAATAAAGAAACCTTCACTTTCCTTGGTACATCATGTCCCTTTTCTATCTCGACGCTCACATAAAAACTGAAATTTTGAATTTCAGTTTAGTTATAGTCAATTTGTTCTTAATATCACTTTACCTGATAAAGTTAAAAAAACACCCTATATTTCACCCCCTGTGAATTTCTGTATATAGAGTAATTAAGACCTATTTCCAATTCTAATTTAAGTCTGTTTATCTATAGATTCCATGGCCTAATATCTAAGGGTATGAGCTTATATATGACCCTGAAAAGTATGTTTTTAATTTTTTGCTGGTTTTTTTGTTTTGTTTTTTATTCTTTTAAGTTCTGTGGACACCCCTTTCTTTAAGATATGGGTGATTCTGCAAAGTACATAAAAGTACTGTCAAAGGACCAGTGTAGCACTTCAAACTTGTAATCAAGAACTTCTTATGATGTTGAAAGATGTTCAGATACAAAAGTCTATTGTTATGATTCTGTGAAATTATACTTTAACTGTTTACCTGCCTACTTTCCAGATTGCTCCTTCCTTGCTGAAAAACACAACTTGTGGTGCACTGATACTCTGAGTTATCTCAGAAAGATATTTGAATACTCATTGAGGAGTACTGCTATAGCAACACAAAGTAACACTTAAAACACGAAATATAACATATATAAAATGCTTTAAAATTTATGGATATTTATATCATTGCTGGTTGCACACAACTTTTATATAGACAAAATTTTTTCTGATGGAAACAAGAAAGTTACATTTATTTTCTCCCACACCTATCCTTTAGAGAGATTAACAAAAACCAGAACTGCTCCTAAGTCCAGCAGCTGAAAGCTACTTTGGCATAAACTCCCACTTCATTGCAGATTCCCTCATGTAAGCTAGAAGGGGATTCGGTAACATTTTATGGTCTGAAAATAACTGATACAAAACTGCAGCAGCAAAGTCCGTTTCCACAAGGAGAAATTAGAACAACCCAAGTGCACTACTGTCTTATATAGCGACCCAATTAGGAAATACTGAATTGTGGGCCAGAAAGAAAAACATAATGTAAGACTGCAAAGCATTAATCTCTGAAATGTGACTTGATAACTCATAATTCAGTTGCAAGAGTAGCAGTATACCTGGAATTAAAATTCCACTAAGCCCACCAATTAGAACACTTGATTTTACTCAGCTTACAGGATTACTCACATTCAGTCAAAAGGCAGAAAATACATATAAATTTAGAGCAGGTAGAAGTCATAATTCAAGACTGGAAATGCTTTTGTTGATGTCCCCTTGCTTACTCTGTTGTCATTTTCTATTTGGCTACTCAAAGGAGTCAAGCACTAATGGTAGTGGTGTTCATTGTTATCTACTGGGAGGCAGCTCAGCCTTGCGACTAAATGAAAATGAAAAATTAAATTCTCT
Organism: Piaya cayana; assembly: GCA_013389865.1. Classification (NCBI taxonomy): domain Eukaryota; kingdom Metazoa; phylum Chordata; class Aves; order Cuculiformes; family Coccyzidae; genus Piaya; species Piaya cayana. The sequence continues at coordinate 14,495 of WAAB01010410.1, read as the reverse complement.
TGCCCATCACTGTTTCAGATCTCTATAAAAGCATTTAAATAGTGAATTAAACTAAAATACTCTTTCAGAATTTATATAAAATCCTGTATTCACCAGATCATTTATTCCCAATCTCTTCTGGAAAGCAGATAAGTTTTTCATGTCAAAACATTTAATTATAAAGTTGATCACATTGCTTAAGCAAATTTTTAAAGACTGAAAAACAAAAGTTTTATCTTGAAAGGAAAGTCTTACACATAAAATAGGGAACAGACGTATGTTAGGAAAAAAATAACTAAGTAGTTCAAGGTAATTAATGAGATACTTACACTCTTTAACCGTGGAAATGACTACAGCATTCAGAAAAAAACATCTTTAATATGCTGTATAATTATGACAATTAATGAAAAGCTGCTTTTGAAATACATGCAATTAGCAATTTTGGTTTCACTTCTCTTTGTGGTTTTACACTATCCAGCAGTTAACAAAATAATAATGTACAATAAATACACATAGTTGAGCTGGACGAGAAATAGTATTATATTTTCTATTAAAAGAATTCTTTTTATTTTCTTTTTTTTTTCATTTTTTCTTAAATGTAGATACATGAACACAAGAGTCAGTGGAGTAAAGATGGAGTTTTCCCTAAGAATGTGTTTATTCTTGTTGAAGAGAAGGTGAGTTTCTTTCTTCAAGGAAGTTGAACTGGATAATTGGGGTCATCTTAAATTTGTGATTGTCTTATTTCATGTGGTACGGGCAGTTCTCTAGAGTAGATGGAGGAAAATATGCCAGAAGTTGATTACTTCTGCTTTTCCTGCTCACTTGCAAAGTTGTGGGATAGTCTGAATTTCAGAGAGAACTGTTGTGATTTTTGGCAGCTGTGTGAGCTCCCTGAATCTCATAAATAAATTGTGAAATGGGAGATCATTTGGAGTTAATACATAGGAATAAAAAAGTGAATTGAAGTGAATTAGATGTTACCAGAAAATATAAGGTGAAGTCAAACTGGATGTTTTAGATATATATTTGTGCTTTAGGTAGGTATTTGGAGAGGACTGGAATTAAAAAAAAAAAAACAAAACCAACATATGGTTGTGACCTGGGAGGAATCAGATCATGATGGGGACAAATCTGTGATAACAAAACTAATCAGAATGGAAATGTTTACTTATTTATTCACCACAGAAACAACTCAGTGCGCTCAAAGGAGGTTTTTTTTTAAGTTAGAGCAAGTTATACATTCTATGTGTGCTGAAAGGACTGGAAATTTCTGAACTGAAAGTCCAAGAAATAGTACAAGCACAAAACATTCTCAAACAAGAATTCAAAGTCAGTATTGGTTATGTTATACATAGCATGCATCATACTGTTTTCTGTCTCTAATGGAGAACTTGCTTTGCTGGCATGTACCTTCTGATTCTACTTCTGTACTCCCTGCCTTCCAGTAATATGTTGTTGGATTACGTAAAGATCACAATTATCAGCAAAGCTAAGCGGGTGACGCAAATGAGGTACCAGTTTAGACTGATGTGTGCCCAAGTTTAGTGCCCCTCAGCCAGCGGCTAAACAAGAGGCAGCAGTCTCAGTTTCCCCAGGGGAAGGGGAATTGAGAAATGGAAAACAAGAGCAACTAATTACAGGTAAAGAGTAAAACTAGGGGATTTGTATAACATTACTGAAGGGAGGATTATTATTTTATATACTTAGTTGTCTTCTTTGTTTGATATGATAGTTGCTTTCTAAACCACTGCAGCATTCTGTCATACACATTCTTCTGGGGCAATGGGCTCCACTGTGCCTATATATTTTGAAAATGCTGTCACCTTTTGTTGGGTTTGATCTAACCACCCACTAAAGTAATTTTGTTAGCTACAATTTTTTTACTAAGAAAGCAGAGAACAACTATTCCCTATTCACATGTTTGTATTCATGAATCCCTTTCATTGTATGGCATAGGATGAATTGGAAGCAAATTATCTTTTAGGTACTGAACATCTTTCTCTGTGTTCCATTTTTCATTTATGTTATTTTTTTGAGATACAGATAGAATTAATAATACAATTCCCAAAACAGGTGTACATTAACATTTACAGCAGTATAATTTAGTTTACATTTTGGAGCTAAGAAGTAGTTTTTCTTGAACACATGTTAGAAAAGGGCAGCATTTAACATGTTGATATTTAAGTTAAGGAAGTTGGAATTGCTGCTACATTCTGTAGAGTTTCTCAAACAATTTTAAATTGACCAAATAGGCTACTGGTATCTTAAAATGTGGCCAAACATGTCTCAGTACAGCTTAATTTAATCTGGAAAAAAGCTGGAACCACACCATTAGATCTATCCACCAATGGAAACTACAAGGCTTCTGTTGGTTTATACAATGACATATATGACCTATGAATTCAAGAGAGGATATAAAGGCTTATACAATTCCCCTACCATAGTTTCTTTAACCTAGTTCTTGTTAAGACTATTGAAACCAAATGAGTGCCACTACCCTTAAGCTGTCAGCATTGGCAAGACAGATGTTAGGAAGACAGAACAGTGCAATAAGAAGAATTTAATTTTTGTGGGGAGGCTTACATTTTTACTACACCTGTACTACAACCTGGTCTCTTAAGGAGCTACTGCCCAACTGCAACTGGAATATTTTCTCAAATATTCTGTAAATAAAAATGCACTGTGTTTACCCACTCCCCTACATATTCTGCATTTCTTGAAAACAGATTGTCATTGTGGCAAAGACTGCAGTTTCCAGTGTTTTCTTAACATTTTAAGGAATACAAAGTTTTACCGAACATTTAATCAAAGTGATGTATTCTGTTTAACTTAGAAAAAAAATCATTAAATCTAGCTCTACTCCATGGCTATGAATTTGATAGCAGCAGAAATTTGGAGGTAGATGATATGTCCTGCAAAAGTCAGTTTCTGCCATGAGAATGGTTTAGAGACTGGTAATTCAGTATAAAGGATTTTAAGACGTATTTTTCTTAGAGGGCAAGGTGAAAGAGTAATGGCTAAGATGACCGTTCTTTGTTAGCTGAAGGCAATATTAGAAGTAGTACTGCCTTCAAAAGCTCAAACTAGTTCCATCAACAGCATTGTAAGTTTCTCAGAAAGCAAATAAATAACCCTTTCTACTTTCTTCCTTATAGCCTAATGGAACAAGTATGGTAGTGAGCAGCTATATGCAGTATCTTATGGGGGACTCAGTTGCATAAACACTGTGTTCTAGTGGTGTGTGAGACGACATCAGGTTACTGAAAATTACTCTTCCTTTCTGAAGCAGTAGCTGGCAGGAGCTTCCATACTGTCTACATTTGGACAATTGAATCCCAATCCTAATTATTAATTTTCCTCTGTCTTGCAACTTGATATGTGGGCTTTTATATTTTCAATATTATTTCAAGTGATGAAGCCCTCCAGAAAGCCCTACTTACTGGCCTATTACCCATAACGGTAACTGCACGGTCTGCCCTTATTGTCCCTTCTCCTCCTTCTCTCTGGTCCTCATTCCAACTTTGCTTCCTTCTGTCTTTCTTTCTTTTATCTTTAGGACAAAATTGTGACAGTCTTTTCATACAGCCACTCAACCTAAGCTTTGTGTAATTTTTGGAGATGATTATGTCCTTCTCCAAAAAATGATACTGAGAACTTAATTTGTTTTATCCTGCAATATAAGTGTTTGACAAGATGACATATATTGGCATTTTGACTCAATTTATGTCAGTATAGTTCTGTTTCTTAAAGCTGTGTGACAGATTATCCTCTACTAATCACTGTTAGCTTAAACTGTTGACCAGAACTTTAGGCCTTATCTTTTCCTAAACAGTTTCTAGAAGTCCTAAGNTTCTTCTTTGTTTGATATGATAGTTGCTTTCTAAACCACTGCAGCATTCTGTCATACACATTCTTCTGGGGCAATGGGCTCCACTGTGCCTATATATTTTGAAAATGCTGTCACCTTTTGTTGGGTTTGATCTAACCACCCACTAAAGTAATTTTGTTAGCTACAATTTTTTTACTAAGAAAGCAGAGAACAACTATTCCCTATTCACATGTTTGTATTCATGAATCCCTTTCATTGTATGGCATAGGATGAATTGGAAGCAAATTATCTTTTAGGTACTGAACATCTTTCTCTGTGTTCCATTTTTCATTTATGTTATTTTTTTGAGATACAGATAGAATTAATAATACAATTCCCAAAACAGGTGTACATTAACATTTACAGCAGTATAATTTAGTTTACATTTTGGAGCTAAGAAGTAGTTTTTCTTGAACACATGTTAGAAAAGGGCAGCATTTAACATGTTGATATTTAAGTTAAGGAAGTTGGAATTGCTGCTACATTCTGTAGAGTTTCTCAAACAATTTAAAATTGACCAAATAGGCTACTGGTATCTTAAAATGTGGCCAAACATGTCTCAGTATAGCATAATTTAATCTGGAAAAAAGCTGGAGCCACACCATTAGATCTATCCACCAATGGAAACTACAAGGCTTCTGTTGGTTTATACAATGACATATATGACCTATGAATTCAAGAGAGGATATAAAGGCTTATACAATTCCCCTACCATAGTTTCTTTAACCTAGTTCTTGTTAAGACTATTGAAACCAAATGAGTGCCACTACCCTTAAGCTGTCAGCATTGGCAAGACAGATGTTAGGAAGACAGAACAATGCAATAAGAAGAATTTAATTTTTGTGGGGAGGCTTACATTTTTACTACACCTGTACTACAACCTGGTCTCTTAAGGAGCTACTGCCCAACTGCAACTGGAATATTTTCTCAAATATTCTGTAAATAAAAATGCACTGTGTTTACCCACTCCCCTACATATTCTGCATTTCTTGAAAACAGATTGTCANGAAAACAGATTGTCATTGTGGCAAAGACTGCAGTTTCCAGTGTTTTCTTAACATTTTAAGGAATACAAAGTTTTACCGAACATTTAATCAAAGTGATGTATTCTGTTTAACTTAGAAAAAAAATCATTAAATCTAGCTCTACTCCATGGCTATGAATTTGATAGCAGCAGAAATTTGGAGGTAGATGATATGTCCTGCAAAAGTCAGTTTCTGCCATGAGAATGGTTTAGAGACTGGTAATTCAGTATAAAGGATTTTAAGACGTATTTTTCTTAGAGGGCAAGGTGAAAGAGTAATGGCTAAGATGACCGTTCTTTGTTAGCTGAAGGCAATATTAGAAGTAGTACTGCCTTCAAAAGCTCAAACTAGTTCCATCAACAGCATTGTAAGTTTCTCAGAAAGCAAATAAATAACCCTTTCTACTTTCTTCCTTATAGCCTAATGGAACAAGTATGGTAGTGAGCAGCTATATGCAGTATCTTATGGGGGACTCAGTTGCATAAACACTGTGTTCTAGTGGTGTGTGAGACGACATCAGGTTACTGAAAATTACTCTTCCTTTCTGAAGCTGTAGCTGGCAGGAGCTTCCATACTGTCTACATTTGGACAATTGAATCCCAATCCTAATTATTAATTTTCCTCTGTCTTGCAACTTGATATGTGGGCTTTTATATTTTCAATATTATTTCAAGTGATGAAGCCCTCCAGAAAGCCCTACTTACTGGCCTATTACCCATAACGGTAACTGCACGGTCTGCCCTTATTGTCCCTTCTCCTCCTTCTCTCTGGTCCTCATTCCAACTTTGCTTCCTTCTGTCTTTCTTTCTTTTATCTTTAGGACAAAATTGTGACAGTCTTTTCATACATCCACTCAACCTAAACTTTGTGTAATTTTTGGAGATGGTTATGTCCTTCTCCAAAAAATGATACTGAGAACTTAATTTGTTTTATCCTGCAATATAAGTGTTTGACAAGATGACATATATTGGCATTTTGACTCAATTTATGTCAGTATAGTTCTGTTTCTTAAAGCTGTGTGACAGATTATCCTCTACTAATCACTGTTAGCTTAAACTGTTGACCAGAACTTTAGGCCTTGTCTTTTCCTAAACAGTTTTTAGAAGTCCTAAGAGCTTCTTATACGTGTTGCTTGAAGAAAATTAACTATATTGCAGCCAGAAGCAGTACACATTTTGAGCACACTTTCTTGAGTATTTGAGTGCAGCTATGGGCATACCTTACACCAGAGAAACAAGTCATTTTCTAAACCAACATTTCTGATGGTAGATAAAAATCTAATGCTGATAATTCTTGGAGTGGATGCTCAGTCCTTGTATGACTATTTTATGAATTTTCAGTGATAAATAATGATACTGTTGGATTCCTTTCAACTGCGATTTTTTCATTATTAAAAAGAATACTGCAATGCTATTTATGTGGAAAAATATTTATATGTTTGTCACGGTAACACCATTTAAGAAAGCAGACTATCTATATGAGACTTATATCAAGCTAAATAAAACAGAAGTAGTCTGATATGAAAATCTAGATTGAAATCAAAACTGGTTTCTTACATTTTTACTAACTTCAGCATTCAATCATGACAGAAAATGCTAGGAACAGAAATATGTCGTAAGATACGATAGAGACTCAAACAGCAAAACCTTTATTCCACAAAGTCATATTTTTATCAAACTAAATTGAACAGCAGAATATATAGCCTGTTCTGTCAGTCACACAGACTTTTCTTTCCGGCACAATACAAATCTATTTTGACACTGTTTTCTTCATTTCATGTATAATAAATATGTAGATATAGATATGTGTGTGTGTATGCATATGTATGTGCATGCGTGCATATGCATGAACTTCCTAAAAACTTCTTTAGGATTCATTCACTGCAGTTAAAAACTTGCATAATATTTATTAACCAAATATATTATAGGAAGTCTAAAGGTTTTCAGGGCTTTTTATTTTTCTTGACTTGGTTTATGTAGATTAATTCTATGAAACAACATCGATTTTGAAAAATATCCTTAAAAAGTGAAAAAAAAAATCAGTCAAAAATTATGACTAAATTGACATATAAATATATACATGGGAATATAGATTCTGAGAAGAGTTCTGCTTTCAAGAACATAAAGGGACACAATTGTTATTACATAATTTCTTTTAAGATATATCAGATCTCATACAGATACTTAACTCTCTTTTTCCATCAATTATTAATATTCACATAGGAAAGAAATATGTAACGGTATAGGGAAAATACCTTGCTTATAAAATATATTGTTTTCAATTTCTATCTTAAATTTAGAAAGACAAAATATAATTAAAAAATAATCGTTGGACAGAGATACCTATTTACACTTTAAAAATAATCTAATAAATAATGAATTGATATGGAAACATGCCAGCTACAGAGACTATTTCAGACTGTTTGAAACACTCTGCTGTTCCTTCTGAGTTTAAACTTGCATCTGTAAACTTCAACTGCAATAACATTTATCATGTTTTTTTTGTCTTCAAAGAAAATAATAAACATGTCTGTGTTTGAATTTCCTTTCTTTCCTTACGGCTTCTTTCTTTTCTTGCAATGTTCCATTCATCCACTGCTACTGTGATATGATCATCCTAAACATATCTACTGACTGCACTTTTTTCTTGCTTCGACCTAAAACTCACCTAGAAGAAAAAAAAATAATAATACTGTAATCATATGGCTTTTTTGAGAGTCAGACTTATGTGCCCCTAAGCTAAATTGAAAATTACTATTATTTTTCAGTTGAAAATGGGTCAATATTTTGCATTTGTATACATTTAATTATGTATTTTAAAGGGAATTGTACACAGCATAGATAAATTCAGAACCTGTCAGAGGTAGAGCTAAGGATAGTGTTTAAAGTGATTTGTAATTCTTTGTTTGTAATTAAGCCTAGGGATATTTTATTAATTTTAGGGGTGATTTCAAGTTTCCTTTTGTGTAACTATCTATTTTTGTGTCACATTTCACTATGTGCTAGTGTTTAATTGACAGATTCAGTGTTTCCAAAACCATACAGATGAAGGTTTCTCCTGTGAGTAAAAGGTTTCTCTGTCAACTCTGTAGCAAAATAAACATTTCTCTGTATTCAGCTTAAATGTTTTTTATGAAGCCTTAAAAAAGAAGACAAGAATTCTCTTTCAATATTTCAGGTAAAGGGAATCAGGGAAATCAAGTATCCCCTCTCACCAGGAATTCAGCAATTCATAAAAAGCATAGCTTGAATTATCTTTTAAGTATACAACCCCTATCTAAAAGTGAGATTATTTTGAATAATTTATGCTTCAGAATTGATTAAGTACATCCCCAGCAGTTTAACTCCTCTTCAATTAATTATACTTAGTCCTAACAGAATAAAGACTTCTAATCATCTTTCTGGATGAATTTTAAAGGTGCTGACTTCCAGAGGAAATGTTCACACTGCCTACAAGTCACTGTCAAGATAACTCCTAGTCCTTGTTCCTTGCAACCAGGTAGGGTTCCATCTTTACTTCAAACTAAAGTTTCAGTTATACATTGGGTTCTGCACCTGCCTGGTTTTACTCCAATCAATGTCAAGGAATATTTCATGGCTGATTTTGATGGGAGTAACAATTAAACCAGAACTGAATATGTAAGACAATGACACATTTTATCTAATCATCTCTATGTGTTATAAAAGGGCTTAAAACTGACCCAGTTAAGAACAATAGCTTTTAATGCTGATTCTTAAAAAAAGTCTAAAAACTTTGGGCACTGAATAAATTCAGAGTTGCTAACTTCTTGTATTTGAAATTTCTAACAAGATATCCAAAACAAGTTACACAAAATCATTCTCAAGGATGTTCTGTGACATTTGTTGCTTTTCCCATAAAAACTGTGTATAATATAATGAGGGACATTTAAATTTTGTCACATGTAATGAGAAATTAAAATTTAAATCCAGTATTAATGAAAAAGATTTAAGAACTTAGAAGGAAGTTTTCTGTACAGTTGCAATATTTATTACCAGAGAGGTCCATAGATATGTTTTAACTTCCATAGTTTCAGAATTCAAAATAGTGGAATAATTTACTTATGTAACAGTGTTTTCTAAATTCGCTTTATTGAATATAGAAAACATGAAGTGAATAAAAACTTCTGAAATCATGACAAGGTTTTGTGAAAGGATTGAAGCTTAACCATTTGCTTGTCCACCTCCATGGTAGCAAGAGTTCTTTCCATTTCACGAGGACTGAGAAACACATATGCTGTGATTTTTTAGGAACCAAAATGGGAAAAACTCCTCTTTCATGTTCTTTCACCACAAAAAGGAAGATATTTCACAGCTAGAAAACTACCCAGGGTATGATTTATTTTATTCCAAATAAAAACATGATTCCAACTTACTCAGAGTAGGGCTCAACGAGGAAAAATAGTATTTGCATTGCAGAGTTATACATCAGAGCTGATCCTTTTTATAATCAAATAAATATATATATACACATGTACATACATATGTACATCTATACACAAAAACTGTGCGTCTTCATACTCTGTAGCAATTATTATCCTACTCAACTACTCCTCATATTGTGCTGGCTATACCAAATAGTACTGGTAAACATAAGTGAGATAATTGTAAGATTGCGGTTTTTAAAAACTCGTAAATATATAATCTCAGCTGTAGACAAAGGCTTCTGTGTTAGATCCACTAATCAAAACAGTTTTGCTCTCATAAAATTGTGAAAATCTAATAGATATCAAAGGCTGAATATCTATTAATAGAAATCTGAGCCTCGATAATTATTTTTTTTTTATTTACTGTTCTTTCACAAGGTCAAATACTTCGAGTGAGTCTCTTGTTTGTCAGCATCCAGTACATGGCTGGTTCCTTTACTAGACTGTTTGGTGTGCACCCTTTCCCCTGCGGTGAAACCTATCTCAGTGCTGTTTCGATTCTGAGTCTGTTGGAAGCCTTGTCTAGCTCCAAACCCAAGAATTAAAGCAAACGTATTAGCTGATGCAGGACCACTACACTGATACATAAGAATGTATTTTTTATGGTATTGGAGGAACCCAGGTAATGAAGCTGTTATTTTGAAAAGCTGAATAGATAATGCCATTTGAACATTCTAGTGAAAGCTGATGTGTATTACAGAGATTAAGACTTTTAAAGTACAGGTAACTTTGACCATTATACAGTATGTTGCAGGCAACAGTGCTTTTGTTATCTTATTGTAGTACCTTCTCATGTTTTAATTTCCATTATTCCCTTGGGGATATACTTATTATCCCAAGCCTTATACATGCAACAACTAAAATCAGCAGCTGTGTGAAAGGTTAAGAACAGGGCAAATGGATTTCTGCATTGCTATTCCAAGGACACACGGTAGGGCAAGTTCTTCACAATCCAAGCACGGAGTAATCAATACTGACATTCTTACAGAGCTCACAGAATATAAATAGAAGTCCATTTTTAAAACCCTTCCTTATCAAAATAGATACCTCACCCCCACCCCCAGAAAAGCTTTCTTGTTTGTGTTTTTTTCTTCTACTGAGATGACAGTATCTGACCTGCCTGAACACATCAGAGCTACCTGCCTTAGTGAAGGTGTATCATGATACAGGAAACACAATGCACAAAATATTAGCAATCTTGCTTTCAGTTATATGTTTTTGTTAACGACTACTTCCTTGAATTAAGAACAAGAAAACTAAGCAGAACTTTATTTTCTAAATCATATACACTTCTTGTGAGAATGATTTAATTATCATTAACATGGACCCCCAATATTTTTGTTTTGTGAAAATTGGCAGCCACCGGATTTAGTAGTATGTTTCCATTAAAGCCCAATGCAATTGCATAGCTAAGGAAAAAGTTGTGTCATGCCTCGAATATTGTAAATAGTATTACAGTTATGCTTGAAACGTGATAGAGGAAGGGAAAAGAAGCTGGCCTGAACAGTTAATAGGTATCACTCTCAACAATTTAGCTCAGAAAAGTATTAGGACATTCAAGAACATATCTGCTCTCATTTGCAGTGTCTACAATAAAAATTGTTATTCTAGAAAATTCTGTTTAGTTTTGAAGATGGCTAAAACATAGTAAGTCTTATTTTTTGGGCACTGGATTTCTTTAGGGTTCAAAATATTTATTTTTAGGCATGTTCAGAGGAATTTTATTCCTATATAAAGCATTTAAATTTCTGTTTCTGTCAACAACTGCAGCAAGAGCAACAGATAAAAGTATTTTTTCATCTGTATAGTTCTGAATCCTGATCTGGTTATCATTAGTTAAACCACATCTTGAAGAGCAGACCTTATATAAAATCATATGGGGAAAAAAAGGTTCAGGTTTATTTAACTAAAAAGTTGTGGCTCTCCTACTCACCTACGACACAGAATTCCAATTTTATCTAAACAGAGTCCACATTCATAGCAAAATTATTCTGTAAGAACTTCCTATTCATCGAGGTATCATGTTTTTACACAAAAAACTTAAAATATCTTACAGGCTGGAAAGCTTAGATTTTTCCCTGTTGGTATTTCTCCACTTTGAAATTAGATATTCAGGAGAATAAGGTTTAAAGAACAGCTATTGTCCCAAAATATGTTGTAGAGCGCAGTAAGGTAAAAATAGTAGCTAAAAATTATACACATTCCTTATGTATTCAAATATTCAAAATAATGTAAATACTTTAAAAATTCACCTGAAGAAATAACCAGAACTTGGGAGATTTTATCTTCTTTCTTTGACCTTTATTTACAGACACTACTTACAGGAGGACTGGTGAGCTGTCCCTGAAATAGCTCTGCACTGCAGTGTGAAATAGATGTGGGGCTTTGTCATTTGATTTGCATCTCTTGAGGTTGTCAGCTTGTGTGAGTTTTCTTTTTTATTTTGTTCCCCACACTATCTTTTTTAAATGTGCATTACTTATTTAGAGCTCTTTAAAAATGCATGTCACTCAGTTGAAAAATGGCTCTGAGTTCATAGCTGTTATAATTCAGACCACGGGATAAATTCTGAGCCTCAAGTATCCTCAATAATTTGGAGAATTCTAGGCAATCTAGGGAAATAAACTAAGTAGCGTTTAGCTCTATACAGTAAACATAGGGCAAAAGTGCTTTTCACTTTGTGACTACTGTGTATGATAAAAGCAGGTTCTCTTATAGCGCTAAGCATACAATGAGGGAAGAAGGAAGTATACTGAAACTGAAGATTTCACTTTTTTTCATTCTTTTTAGTCAAGCTCAGAGCAGATACTAGATTATATCTACTTAAAAGGAAGTTAAAGTTGTCAGTTCTGAATCAAGTCACCTTGGGAAATTTCTGCTTTAGAGTAGTCTTGAATGGAGAACTGCCTTTAAACTGCAAGTTATGTTTTTGATTCTTCCTTTTTTTTTCAATACTGAGATAAATGAAATTTAAGCAGAATTATAGTTACAACACTGTGCAAAACCATGAAAAATGTATAGAAGAATTGGTAGGCCTTTCAAAAACTAAAATGTAATTCGCCAAAGTACTTAGGATTCCAAAGTATTCTCTGGATGTGCAAGTTCAAGAACACAATGCATGCATCTACTCTGTAGTCCAATAAGGTGACTCTGACCCTCATCATGCATCAGATCTCAAATATAAACTTTTCCAAAATATAAAATTATTCTGTAGTAAATTCCCACCACACCACTCTGTATATAGATCAGTAGCTGTCTCCTGTGATAAGGCGTAGCCTTCTGTCTACACAGCTCGCTGGGAAAGTTCAAATATCTAGCCAAAATTAGAACATGTCTCACTCTGGCTACTGATCAAGATAGTAAGTCTTTAATAAGATAGTAATCAAAGCACTTGTTCACAAAGTAAGGGGTTTAAGTCTTTCCAACCCTAAAATTACTTTGATTTTGCAAAAATACATTAAGTTTCTAGACTGTTTTGCACAAAACTTGTCATCATAAGTCTTTGGGAAGTTAAAAAACTAGATCCTACAGAAGAAAATGTAAGTTGTAGACTAACTTCAATCCTATTCTGAGTGCTTACTCAGCTAGAATGGCAAATAGGAACTGGGAATAAGCCAAAATATATTTTGCTTCCTGAAATATTGCTGGATTTTTCTCTAGTAGTCTTCTAAAACTACAAGAAAAGTCCATTCACTTTGCCATGGCCTAATCTTACTTCTAAAACATCATTAAAGAAGACACACATCACTTTTCCAAACATGCACTCTGGTTTTACATGGAAAACTAACACCTGCCTTAGCTAAAAGAAATTTCTAAGAACTGTTGGAACTCTATAAATCTCAAACTTACAGGGATAGTACTGACAACAGCAGTAGACAGGTTTAGAAATCAGGTGAAATACGTTATTTAATGGATATTGGATTTTTAGGTATTTAAGTATTTTATGTCTTTGTTTGCATTTTGACTAGTGTAGACAACTCAAAAAAATGTGCTTGCTTGTTTGTAGTTTCACATTTCTAATATAGTGTGCAGTGCTTGTAGGAATCTAAGTCATCACTGGCAAAGTTTTGTTTCCAGAGCTGGATATTTCAATTTCAGTCATTTAGGCTTAGATTCAGATCTTCTTTTACTACCTAGCTACTTGCTGAAACCCACTCACAATTTATTCCTAATGCTCTCAGTCCAGCTTTTCATATATAGAGAGGCCTCAGAACCTTCAGTAGAACAATGCTGTCAGTTAAGTTAAATCATTAGAAATGTAAATTGGTATCACTTGTTCTAAACTACAGCTATAGATCTTTTATTCAGAAAACTTTTAGTTTTGTTTGCAGTTGATACCACAACCTAGTTTTGAAAGAAAACATAAAGCTTTAGTTTAGCTGTCATTCATATTGTTCTGTTATTAAGACAGTAATCACAGAATCAACAGAAAAGAGCTTTAAAGAAAACAACATTAAGAAAATTGCCAAGTGACCTTTTCTGCAAGTACTGGCTGAGACACAAGTCTGAGATGTCTCAGTTATATATGAATTAAATCTTGACAAAAATATAAGTAAGTTGCTAATATAGAACTGAATGTTAGCTTTGGCAAAGATTAGTTTGCACCACTTCTATCACATTTTTCAAGAAACTGGTGTTCATTTTTCCATGGCAGTCAAGTAGAGAACAGCAGTCATCCCAAGTAATTATTAATATCTAACAGGCTCTATCCTCAAAATAAGCACATCTCTTGCTGTAGTTGAATGTAGGTTTACAGAAGACAGGAAATATAACTGGTCATCTGGCTACTTTGTAGTGTGATGCTACTGAATACTACTGGTGTATTGTTCTAAAGCCTCATAAATTGCCAGTGAATACAGAAACAGGAATATCAGGCCCAAGCACTTCAAAATCTTGGGACTTAAGTTTAGCAGTGGTATTTACATTAGACTTCTTCAGCAAGAACTGGTATAACATGGTGTAGAGCTAAAGTATCACAGAATGGCTTGAGTTGGAAGGCACCTACAAGCATCATCAAGTCCTGCTCATATCCCTGTATAGGGCAATCCCAAAATTTACACCATGTGTCTGAGTGTATTGTCCAAATGCTACTTGAATATTCTCAGGCTTGATGTCATAACTATTTCTCTGGGGACCCATGTTCTACCACCCTTTGCGTGAAGAACCTTTTCCTAAT
>WAAB01010409.1:191-55487 GCA_013389865.1 Piaya cayana | reverse complement strand
GGAGGGGCTGTTTATAAAGGCCTGGAGTGACAGCACGGGGGGGGCAGATTTAGACTGGACTTAAGGAAAAGTTTTTTCACGATACGAGTGGTGATGCCCTGGCCCAGGTTGCCCAGAGCAGGGGTGGCTGCCCCATCCCTGGAGGGGTTCAAGGCCAGGTTGGATGGGGCTGGGAGCTCCTGATGCAGTGGGAGGTGTCCCTGCCCAGGGCAGGGGTGGCACTTGGCTGAGCTTTGAGATCCCTTCCAACCCAAACTGTTCTGTGATGGGGAAAGGCATTTCCCAGGGCAGGATGTGTGATACCAGTGTACGTGCACTAAATGGATGCACACAGCGCTCGGGAGTGTAGGACAATGATAATGAAACCTCTAGAAAAAGTGGACAGGAGCCTGTTGTCCTTCTTTCTCATTTGAGCTCTGTGGGAGTTTTGCTGCTGGGAACTGCTAGGACCTTGTGACTTGTTCTTCTCTTATACTCTAGTTTTATTAGCTCAGAGAGCAGCTGCTCTGAATGTGCTCTTCTCATTCTCCGAAAAGTAAAGGGAAATGCTTTCTGTCTTCACCGAGATGGATTTGAATGCCAATCTGACCACTCCCAGGAGACTTTTTGAGATGTGAAAGGTTATTTCTGCATGGTAACTGTGTCAGCAAGGGTGGAATTTCAAGAGATCAGGTCTAAGGTAAATGTACTCCTGAAGAGGCTGGCTTGGCACACCTCATTTCTAGTCCTGTTTCCATTGCCTCTTGCGGTGGTGCGAGTGTAGGTGGTGACGCAGTTGGCTGGGTCCGTCTGCCAAACCAGCCGGCGGTCAGTGCGGCGCAGGGAGGGAGTGGACAGAGCTGGGCGTGTGTCTGTCCAGAGCTGTGGTGTCTGTGCCAGGGAGAGGCAGGCCCATCGCGGCAGGAGCAGTTACACTGCTTGTGAAAGTGTTCCCGGAGGCTGCGCTTCCTTGGACAGGTGAGCTGCCCTGGTGTTTGGGGCTCTTTTTTTGGTGGTTTGTGTTTGTTTTGGGTTTAGTTTAGTATTTTCTTTTATGAAAGCTGTGCAGTGCTTGTCTGTGTCCTCATTTCATGGCATGGCTAATATTCTCACCCTTCCCCCCTCCACTCTTTCACAGTAGAAATAGAAATACTTTTGTTTCCTGAAGAGTGAACTTTTGGATGGCACCAGTCTCTGTGTGTGGAGCATTAGAAATGCAGAACTGGAGTGTTTTTAGGGTTTACTTGTGGCGATGATCAGCAGTAACTCCACTGGAACCACTGCTAGAACAGATGCTCAATTTTGGAGAACAAAAAGTAACTTTTGCCAACAGTCAATAAAGAAATTGCATTTAGACACTGAAAACAGGAGACTACAGAGTTGAAATAGTAATAGTAAACAATAAATTACTCTCAGTTGCTCAGTTTTGGTCTGAATTGTATTTTAACAGCCGTTTCTGTCATCAGAAAGATCTGTCCAAAGAAATGATAAAAGTTGAGATTCTTGGCAAAAATTTATAGTGGAGGCAGGGGGAGAATTTTTTGTGGTTACCAACAGTTTGGTTGGCTTCACTAAGACTAAGAACAATCTGTGTGCAAGAAACAATCATTCTTTTGTGTATTGTATTATGCTAAGGTCTCTGTTAGTACAGCAGCTTGTAGATTTTACTCAGATACTTATTGGAGAATAAATACTTCTTGTAATGTCAGGGAGCTTTATATAAGCCTTTGTGACATAGTTTAATGTCTTAATTGCAGTGTTAAAATACTGCTTCTTGGAAAAGTGCTGAATTTCCAGCACTTGCTGTGGTTTAGTTTGAAATGATTTTTACAGTGTGGCCTCTGCCTCAAACCTGTCCTGTGGTGTGTACATCGTATTGCTTAGATCTCCCTTTGTGGTAACATTTTCTTTCCTCATTACAATTATTAAAGCTGAATCTAACTGCTGTCCTTGTAGATTTTATCTTTACAACTTCTAATAGAGAAGATAATTTTCCTGTTTTTATTCTTTGTTAGAAAAGATAGCATAAGGCTTAATAAGTTACTACATCAGATGCTTCAGGTCTCAGCTGTGCAGGGCTTAAGTTAAATATTGACTTGCTGTATGGGACTTTGGTCTTGTGTAACCCTTGCTGAAGCTGCAGCCAGGAGAATGTTATCGTGGCAAAGGTAATGAACAGCAGCTTAAAATCACTCCCAGTGAGTCAAAGGCAGCCTCGCTGTGCACAGAGGCAGCTCACAGACACAGAAGAAGCCCAGCTTGGTGATGTTGTAACCTATTAAATGTGGAGTTAATTCCTCTGTCTCTTTCTTGTCTCTGTGGAAGATAAAAATTAATTAAAATGCCATTTAGAGAAAAGCATGAAATAAGGATGTGAAAAATGTTACTGTTTTATGCAGTGTAGCCTTCACCTAGGTGAGCATAAACCCTCCTCCAGCACAGCTGTGCCCAGCGTTGGTTGTTGCTGCTGCGTGAAGTGAGGGGGTAATTCAGTTTGTGTCAGGGTGGTGGCAGTCCTACTCTCTGTAGAGAGAGAAACGACTGGAGTTTAGGGTCTCATTGCTGCTACCAAGTCTGGGGGTCCTTTCTAATCTTGCTCTGGTTTATGCTAAACGTTACCTTTGACTTGAAGAAGTTCTGCGTGCTGGCTGTCGGGTGCTTTCCTCCCTGGGGCTGTGCCTCCCGGTGTAGAAGGCTCTTTGTGTTTTATAAACACGTGATCACTTGGAAATATAAACCTTTCTCATTCTTGCAAAGATTCACTTTCAAACACAAACTCAGCTCAGCTGGTTCAGTATCTCCAGCCTGATCCATGATTCTTTCCTTACTGTCATGGGCTTTCTTACAAAGATCTCAAATCTGATTGCTAAACTGATTCAAGACCGATATCTCCAATGCAGTCTTGAATGCTTTGCTGTGGGTAGCTGAGCATACAACACAGAACCACGTATTAAAGAAAACTTTTTTTTCTGGAGCTAAGAGGCTTTGTAGGTGGGAGGCATCTTAGGCTTTTCTTATTTGCCAGTGGGGAACAGGAGTTTCAAGCTGATCAGGAGGTTGTTAGCAGTTTGAAAAAAAAAAAAAAGCCAGTCATCTAAGGTGCTTTGGGTGAAGGAATTTCTGCATCCTTTACTAGTAAGATATTTTGAGCTGTTTATATGAAAGTGGGGGAATAATTATTTTCTGTCTTTTATAAGCCTGGTCTGCTGTCAGAATCAAGTTCTAGGACTGTTTTTCTTCTGTGTTGTTAGAAGGTTGGGTATGTCTTGTGTCAACTTCACTTGCTACAAACTGAGTTTTCAATAGAAGAAATGTTTCAGGTGTAGGATTGGGTTGATAAATCCTACCTTTTAACTTATTCATTGCAGAACCATTTCTCTCACTGCTATGGGCATCCTTGCTCGCTGGATGTTCTGGAACATGCATTTGTGGAGCTGTCTGTCAAGAGACTGTGGAGTAAAAGGTGGTTCAGTTTTTTTAGCATTGCTGTCAGCTGTCTCCGTGCTGTCAGTTCAGAGTGGGGTATGGTTTGTTGTCAGGTGTGTTTCAGAGATGCATGGGCGCTTGGTGTGACTGAGGTCAAGCTTTAGGCTGGACTCCAGATGGTGTTCAGGGGATTATGTCCAGAGCTCATTACCACTGTTCTTTGTATAAGTCTCAATAGTTACATCACAAAGTTTTTTTTGCTTTAATGATTCATCAGACAATCTAGTGGGGAAAAAAACCCAACTTTTAATCTTTCTGATGAAGGGTCATATTCCCTGAGCCCATCTGGCTCACATTGAGCTGTACCCCAGCACCTGCAGGCAGTTTCAGAGGGCATTTGCTTCCTACCTCTGACAAGGAGATCTGCGCCTGTGAAGTCTGGATATCTCTTTTTCTCTGCGTGTATGGTGTACATTTCTTGCATCCATCTACTGAGCAGGCTGCTGTGGTGCGAGCTGGGAGCCAAGCCCTCTGCCTGCAGTTCATTCAAGTGCAGGCTGCTCTGAGTCAGCGGATGCTGGTTTTGGAGTTCCCTCGGGGAGATGGGGTCAGCCTGTCTCCCCTCAGGGCCCAGCAGAGGGGAGTGCAGTGATGTCTGCTTGAGTGTCACTGCGCTGGACCAGCTGGTTTGGTCAGAGAGGGGCCTGTCTTCTGCAAGGGAGCATTAGCGGGGTCATCCAGGGGCAAACTGGTGAGGAAGCATTCATTTTACTCCGTTGATTTGTCTTTGTTGCCAGGAAACATCCTGCCCACCTTTCAGAGACTTGTGAGATATTGCTGCTCCTGTTTTAGCTCAACAGATTTGCCCTGAAACTCATAAATAAAAGGTCAGCATCGCCGACATCTGCAGCTCTGGGTCACTGTGCCAGCCTGTCTTGTCGGGTTGCCTTGTCACTGTCTCGTTTGGTGCCTGATGCTGTGACCGCCACAGTTTTGGCTTTGGTCTGTGGCAGGGCAGCTTAGTGCTAGAGGGGATGAAGTTTCCTCTCCATGATACGCCTCACTGTCTCTGGACTACTTGGGTAACCCTTGAAGAGCCGTTTCCCACTGGTGCTGTGTATCCAGCACTGCTGCTGGCTTCAGATCAGCCAAGTACCTGAATATTGGTGGAGGTGGAGAAAACATTACTGGAGTTTTGTGCTGGTGGTGCCATGTACCTCAGCAGGGAGCAGATTGATTTATGAATTTTCCTTAATATAATTTGTTCTCTACCTGTTTTCCGTATAACAATCTTGACTGCTAAAGTTTGCAGTATTGTATTGGGATACCCTTTTTGGAACAAGAATATTTAGGAGTTGCTTTAGTCTTAGGGCTATGGGAGGACTTTGTCTTCGTACCTTCTGAAGTGAAGGTTGGCGTCTGATAGTGCTGAGACAGTACTTTGCCCTTCCTGGTTCACTTACAAATGGGGCGCGCTTTTAATGGGCTGTTTTTATTCCTCAGGGTACAGTGTCCTGTAGTTTCTGTGTTCCTGCCTGTCTGTAATGGTGCTGGTTCTCACGATTAGTGCAGATGGGTTCAGGAGCAAGTTGAGATGTGCAGGCGAGTGACTGAGGAGATAGCTGCACGATAGCCTCCCTGCACTTGGAACCACAGGATTGTTCGCAGAGTTGTTTTTTCCCCTGTGACAAGAGCCAGAATGTACGAGTTGCAACAGAAAGAGATGTCATGATGTCCGTAAGAGGCAGAGGGATTTGTATGGGATTTCCTTTGTGTTGTTGGGGAACAGTTGACTTTGGGACCGGTGCCATGAGCTTGCTGGTGGGCTGGCTGCTTTCCTGTGCCTCTGAACATACTGAAGCAGCAAAGATCATTCCCTAGGCTGAGTGTGAGAATTGGTCAGTGCCCTCTTCAGAATCTAGATTACCTTAAAGTCAACCTTTTTGCCTTCATTTCCAGCAGGAACTGTCAGTTCTTGTTTGAAAAAGCTAATTCTAAGCCCCGTCTTCCCGATTTCATGGAGCAGGAAGCTCTTGTGTACATGTCTGACTCCAAACTGGCTGCTGCTCAAGGCTCTGCAGCGTGCAGTGCCTCATGTTACGGCAGGTGATGGATGCCTGACTGTTGATTCCCTCCTGGACAAGGCATACTTGTACCTTCTGCCTGTTTTGTGGGAGGCCAATGTGGTTGCTGGATGGAAAGAAAACCCTGCCTTCAGATTTGTGTAACATTGCACAGGCTGGGTGCTAGGTGCTTCCTGACACTTGGAACAGCCGGCTCTTACCCAGTACGAGACTTGTCATCAGTGCCAGGAAAAATGGTAGTGAAGAACCTGCTCAACCAAAGGGCCAGCTTCCCTTCTTTGTGCTCAGCAAGCTCCATGTTTTCTCTGGAGGTCAGAGTACTTCATACTCCTTAATTTCTCTTCTTCCCTGGTGAATCATGCTTTTTCTTTCTTGGTGAGTCATGCTTTTCCCAGGTTGCTTCCTGAGATTTCGTTTCACTCCTTTTTTTGAAGCCTCACATCTCCAAAGCAGAAGTGCTACACCACACTTGTGTGTTGAGAGAAGACTTCTTGTTTTTATAGTTAGAGGATTAAACCTTTTGGAGGTTCTTTGCAGCTACTGCTGATGGAGCAGGGCTATTGCCAGAGTCACTTGGAGGTGCATTAGAGACTCTCGGGAGCTTGTTGAAAGGTATTCCTTGTCCTCCTTTCTCCCCAGACTAGCTCAGATTATGCCGATAGTATTAGTGAAGAACACTTCCAAGTCTGATGTCACTCTACAGTAAAAACCTGGAAGTTTGTTGAGATACTCACCAAGCACTGGGACTTTGCAAAGTCATCCAGGAATGAAACTGCATTTTGTGGAGCAAGATGTACTGAGATTGCCGTTTGCATGGAGGACTCAGGTGCTTGTTTTTAGATAGCTGCAAAAGACTATCCTGAGCTGCAGTTACTAGGAAGCAGCTGTTTTCCCCTAGACATTTTGGCTAGTGGGAATCTTGAGAGTACAATGTGAGTAATCTATAATAAAAGAGATGGAGGGTTTCAAAGCCTTGAGCAGCATCATGACCCTTTCATGCACACTTGCAAAAGGACGAAATATTGATAACAGGACTGGAGGACATGCTGTGTTGTAATTTTTATCCGCCTAAGTAGCCGCTAGTCCGATTCCATTAATGTTTGCATATTTAATAAAATTTTTAATGAGTTGGCAGTTATCGCTGAACATCCAGCAGAAGCAGTCACAGAGCCTGGGTGGCTCTCAGATGTGGATTTCTCTCACTTTGAAGGCATGTGGCCTTTCCTTGGGCAGTCAGCACTTGACAGACTACAGCACACTTTGATTCAGTTTCTACTGATGTACGTTCACAGTAGATTCCTAATTTGGTTGGAGCCCTGGGGTTAAGTTTTCAGGGAAGGAATCGTTTTGAAAAGCTGGATGTAAGAGAATGTGACCTTGGTTAATCTCATACCACACCATCTCTCTAGTTGGGATGATTCTTGCTAGTGATCTAATTATTTTGGCTGCAAAATGGGCCTCCTAGGGAATTTATTTCTAGTGTGGCTTTTTCTCATTTACAAGGCCAGTGCTTTTTCTTTGCCTTTTCAGCCTTACTTTCCAAACATACATCAAACTCCTTGGAATCCCAGGTAGGCTAAGAAGTGCCTTGGTTGTGCTGCACAGTTGGAACCAAGTGTCTCAAATGAGGTTAAGAGAGCTAATCTGTTATCTAGGGAACCAGATAAAAGTCAGCAGAAAGGTTCAGCGTTTGTGCTTTTAAGATAAACCTAACTGTAGTAAATATATCTCAGTAAGTAAAACGTAGCAGACAAGGTGAAAAGGGACTTCTGATAACACAGTGTAATTCTCAGTTCTGTCACCAGTACACCTTTCAATGAGTCGCTTCCCCATTCCCTGCCTTTAGGATAAATTCATCTTGTGCTGCTGTAATGTAGCTTGTAGATGTGTGAGCTGCGAGGGTTGCAGGGGTAAATAAGAAGCCCTTACTACTTTCTTTGAGATAAGACAACATTGTAATTCAGTGGCTGGACCTGTCAGACAGATTTTCGGTGACCTTTCAGTCTGCCTGGTAAAAAGCAGGAAAAATGTAATGCTTATGTCACATAGTGTCTCATCCGAGAGCTCTGCATTTTAAATTTGAGCTCTTTCTGTATCTCCAGAATACCGGTTTCTGAGAGGAAGAGCAAAGAGTTAATGACGAAAACGGATGGACCATTAAATCTTCCAAAATGAGCCTGTTCACAGTTTTCTGCTGGAGACTAATGTGTCTTGAAGGTGAGTGGGTTTCAGTTGTGAGATGAGCTGTCCCATGTCTTGGGCCCTGACCATCTGTCTTGCCAAAGACAGATCTGGCCTCCTCTCAGCATGAAGCTGCCTTTCCAGGCTGGCACAGCCCATAGACGTGTGCTCACAGAAATAGACGGTTTATTGTTGGGAGAAATAGGGGAGAAGTAGGTAATATCTTCCACCATACCAGCTGTCATTTATTTGGAAGCTTGAAAAAGCTGAAGTGCTTGGTGAAAGAGGTGAACCATTGGGAGCCTGGGTATTTTTTGGTGATTGCAGGAAACACAAGTGTTTTATTTGTAGGATGAGAAAGTTAAGTTTAAGATAAACTTTTGTTTGGTGAATGCATTAAACTAAGTAAGGTGTTTTCAAATTCTGTTCCAGTTGTACCACAGGTGATACTATCAGCCTTCAGAGTAGCTGAAGAAGAGTGCTTGCTAGCAAAGATGGTAAATTGATTTCCCCAAAGTAAGGAACATAATGCTTGAGTGAAATTAAATCAAAATTGTTTACATTGTAGAGTTTGTGATATCTTTTGTTATTTTTGTACTCGGCTCCTTAGGACTGTAGGCAGTGACTGTACAGTATTGCTTCAAAGTCCTTTAATAACAAATCAAAATGGAAAATGTTATGTAAGTCCTGCACTCAACATTGAAATAAAACCAGGATTTCTGAGACACACAGTTTAAAATATCTCGTGTTAGACTTTATTGTCACTTTAATAAATAACTTATAAAAGAAAATTATGACTCTATGTGAGCCTAGGTTTGCTTGTCTAGTAGCATTAATTCTGCATTTTAATTAGGGTAATGTGATTGTTTTTCTGCTGTTTACTTAATTGATAATTAATTTTTCTGTTTTTTTGGTATGAGCAACCTAGCACCTATGAACACAAAGCTAATGGTGAGTGCAAGCAGTGAAACATGAATTAAGGTAGTTGTCAGTTGCCATTCTGTTGGCACAGAAGCGGTTCTAGAAAGTTCAGCATTGGAGTCACAGGCCTCTTGTGTGTAAATGCTTTTCGGCGTGAGGTAGAAATGCCACCTACACTGAATTTGTTTTTCCTGTGTTTTTTTGAGATTTGAAGCTGTGTCTCTTTATCCGTGCGAGTTTCTTAAGTGGCATTTGGTGGCACTGATGAGCCTCTGGTGTGTGGTGCTTGGTGGAGGTCAGAGGGGCTGCAGCGTCAGGGGCTGTGCTGCTTGAGGAGGAAAAGACTTGTAGCTGGAGAGGGAAGTACTGTTCGCATTCATCTGTGCTCTTTGGTCTCTGGTGTGACCTGCCAAATTCTGCACAGAGGGGTGGAAACCTGAATCCCTCAAACCAAAAGACACCACCAAGTTCCAAAAGGTTCAATTGTATTGAGTAGTTGCCTGTGTTTTCCAAGTGCCCTCTTCAGAGCCAGTAGGATGAGCTGTGGAATGCTTTGGGAACATGTATGAATACCTTATTTTTTTATATATTAGATCCGTAGGATTTTGTATGGAAAACTGGTCCTGGAGGAACAGAATTTGCAGTACTGGGTCCATGTTCCTGTATCAGCACTTTGTTTCTTACTCATTTGTCATCAATTGTAAGTGCATTGCCCTGGGTGTTCCTTAATAGCTCTGTGTGGGCAAAAGGAAACCAGAGTGCTCAAAGTACAAACTGAGGTCAGTTGAATGCTCTCTTTTATGAGCTGGAAAAACTGGATTTTGAGTTTGTCGTTACATGTAGTTAGACATTGAGAACTCCTGGAACACTTTGAATAGGAACTAGCCGTTGATGTTTCACATTTTCTACCTAATGATGTGGAAGCTAATCTAATGCTACAGAGAAGCAGACTGTGTTCCAAGAGCCGTAAGTTGAGTTCTTTTCCATGTGTATGGAAAAAAAAATTTTTTTTTTTGCTTTACTGTGTTTGCAGTATAAACATTGAAAACATGCCAGTAGATTTTAGAATTCTGTAGTTTCTTCTATGTTGTGCACTCCTTGCATGTAAAATGGCTTTGGATGGTTATGTATTTGTACAATTCATTTGGTTTGGGGGGAAAGGATATTTAAATGCGCTGTCTGAATTCTGCACAAGTAACGGTACGAGTGTTAATCTCCAATATTAACAAGTTCTTGTGATGTTTGAGTGATTGCAGAAATCTGCAGTTACATGCTGTTCTCATGTGGATGAAGGGTATTTTGGAAGTAAAGATGTTATCTGTGAACCCTTTTGCCAAAAAATGTGGGACACTGGGGAATCTCACTTGGGAATATTTATTCTGGTGTCATCTGTACTTATCCATTGATGTGGATGAACAGAAATACCTCTTCTTGCTTTTACTCTCCCCTCTTTCTTCTGCTTTCACATCTTATGAAAAGCACAGCTTTGATCTGTGGAGAAAGGTTGGACAACTGGGTAAAGAAAGAGGGAGAGTGAAAAGAGAGCATTTTGCTGCTCTAAGGCTTCTTTGTTCTCTGAGGGAAGAGCTGAGCTCCCAGTGGTTTCATCTGCTCTCCTGTTACCTGTTCAGGTACCGGTCAGAAAGCCTAAATGGATGGATCCTTCTCTGTGTGAGTCATCCGGTAAATGTCAGGCAGTGCTGGCATTCCTGATTCTGTCAGCTCTTACTGATTCCTATTCTGTGCTGATTGTTGACTTGAAATTTCTTAGCTGCTCTCACAGCCCCAGTGGATTTGGCCAGCATGGGCTCTCCTAGTGGTGTGTGGTTGGAGAGAGACCTGCGCTGGAGCTGGTAGGTGTTTGGAAGATGTATTTTCAACAGGGGTTGGAAAATATTTGGAGACGTTTGCAGTGAAACAGTTGGTACTGATTCTTGTCTGCAAGTCTGCTCTTGGTCGGAGGCAGCGTTGTGGTTTGCCAGATGGCCTGCAGGCTGGATCTGGTGCCTGCTCTGATTGCATCCCTCCTGCAGGACCTTCCTCCTCTGGAGGAAGCACAGCTCTGGCCTTCCATGGGAGCGCTGGAGCGCACTGTGCTCCAAGCTGTTCCTAGAGCAGGAGGTGTCAGCAGTTCATTGCCGCTTCACTGTCTGTAAGGACAGCTGGCTGCTGCAGATAGGGCTTTAGGGCTGGAGGTCTGTGAGCCACTTCAGATTCTCAGGGTGTTTTTTTCCAGCTTCCCGAGTAAAGCAATTCTATTTTTATGGTATATTTTACTTACATTTAAATACTGTGTGGATATATTTAAGAAAATGTTTGATTACTTTATGCTCATTTGTAATGATTAGATACTGATGAGTGTGAAAGAGGCGCAGCGTTTGGTTCACTGTAAATTTGCCAGGTAGCGCTATTAGTCTGCGTTGCCTTGTCAAATAAGGTGATGTTGTTTCTCTTGCATGTTGCACTTGCCATCTTGAGACAGGATTACCTTTCTATGTAAATAACTTTCTCTTGGTGTTCCCAAGTAAAGGAGAAGGTAAAGTCAATGGTAAACTTTTATTTAGTATATTGAGCACTTGACTGAATTTGCAGCCTCCAGTGCATCAGCATTGCTTTATCTGTAAATTTGAAGTAGCTGCGTTTGGAAAGCTTCTCAGCTCTTGTGTTTAGGTGTCTGTTACCACAGTTTACTTCTCCTGGAAATCTAAACTCTGTCTTTGAGTTGATGCATCTTTTTAACCGCAGGCAAAGTGGAGTTCTGATTTTATCTGTTTAATTTACACAATTTTGATAAAAGCAGCTAGGTCATGCAGGAGTCAATTCAACGATAATAAATTCCTTCTGTTCTTTCTTAAAGCCTCAGTGAAAATGAAACATTTACTGTCTGTTCTCCACACTTTTTCATCCAGTGCAGAAGAAAATTAAGCTATTTTGACCTTTTTCTGGTGTGTGTAGCCAGTGAAGATGAGGGCAGAGAAACACTTGGTAAAAATAAGTGAAGTCGATATTGGTCTTTCTGAAGTTATTAACGCACTCCAGCATGCCACAATTAACTCGCCGCCTGTGAAGGCAAGTGGAGGCCATCTCAGCTGCTGTTTCATCTTCCAAATCTTACTTGGTTTTGACTTCTCATTCCTCTCCTTGGAGCGCTCTGTCACAGTGGTTTTGAGGTGGTGGCTCTGAGTGGGAGCCGTACACTTTATGGTGAGTGTTGTGCTGCACGACACCTACCGTGTGCTTGCACCACTGGGAAAGGAGCTGGGCCTGACTGAGATCAGGAGCGCTGGGGCCTTGGTGAGCCCCTGTCAGGGATACACCTACATGGATCAGACAAGGCTCGCCATGAACTGGGTTTCAAGATGTTAACACTGTGTCTATCCCTTGCGAATTCCCCTGCATGGCTTTTGAAGAGAGGAGCCTGGATTAAAGGAGGCTGAGGGAGCAGCCGCGTGGCCAGGTTTTGAAAGCCGGGCCTTCCAGCTGCACGCATACAATTCTACGTTTTGTTCGTGTGTAATATTTACTAAAAATTCTGTTCTGAAGTGTTATAAATGCTTCTGCATGTTGCTTAAAAGGGTAGGAGAATAACATCTTGCCTAAGAAGTAGCTATGTTTTAAGGTTAGACAGAAATTTAGCTTATTAGGACCCCTTAGAGTGAACGCTGTTAAATGAACTTTGTGATATGTAGCAGTGAAGAGAATTTCTGAATTTTATCAGCACTGAAGTATTTTTGTACAAAAAATACATACATACATGGCTATAGGCATGTCCAGTAGAAATGGGCAATTTTATTAAACCGTGAATTTAAGTTAGCATTAGAATGATTGCCTGGGGCTTTTCCGCGCTCTGGATGGTTAATAGAGAATTGCCGAATTGCTAGGACAGAGAAGCCCAGAATAATTTTTCCTTGTCCCAGTTAAGTCAAGAACTATTAGAGCAGTGGAAATAAGGTTTCAACAAGAGGGGAAAAAAGGGTGAGGGAAGTGTCAGCTCTCACTCTTGCTAGTGAGAGGAGAGAGTACCCAAATATACCAGAAGTTAGACTGGAGGAAGGGCAAGTAGCCTTTACCAGGAAAGTAGGCTAATATTGCCAAAGCACATCAGTGGATTGGGAATGGTTTTCACTCTAAAAATAGGTAACTGTGTGAGTGTTAAACTGAGGAAGATGCGTGGGTCAAAGGAATATGTGATTTTTCTGTCATGAAAGGCTATTTCTCTGCTGCCAGGTCAGATGCTTGCATTGTTGAGTCATTTCTCTCCCATTGAGCACCACTGGATTGCACTACGCTCGCTGCCCAGGATGTTGTCGTTGTCCAACGGCTTTTCTTCTGGGGCTGGGAGCAGCT
Organism: Piaya cayana; assembly: GCA_013389865.1. Classification (NCBI taxonomy): domain Eukaryota; kingdom Metazoa; phylum Chordata; class Aves; order Cuculiformes; family Coccyzidae; genus Piaya; species Piaya cayana. The sequence goes on along the minus strand of WAAB01010409.1, from coordinate 42,549 downwards.
ACAGAACTCCAGTAAACCCCTTTCACTGTCTAGCTGATCCTTAAATGTTTGGAGGAGTCTGGTTGGCAGAGGTCTGACCTCAGTTGTTTGTACCTTTCTCTGTTTCCAACAGTCTGTGCTTATTTCTCAACCAGCAAACACAGTCCTGCAGCACCTCCTGATGCCATGAGCTGTGTTGGCTGGCTTGATTGCTGCAGAGAACAGTTGGGTACCTTCACAGGCCTGGATCTTACCTGCAGGCTCCTCTATGGTCTGCAGCCTGGAGCGAAACCTGGCAGCCGTTCTGTTTCTTTGGCACACTGGGAGTGAAGATAACTTCTGCAGAACAGAGGGCTGTTTGTGAGCCTAGTCAGAGACTATTACAGGGCCTAAGGGATGTTGCAAATGCTCAGTCTTCCCTCTAAGTATATGGTCTACTTCTTTGATTTAACTTTTTAAAATTAAAACAGTGCTGTATGGATGCTAACCCACGCTCCTAAAATAGATCAAGTAGAACAAGCTCTTTAGTGATGACTCCTCATCAGGAGAGGAGAGAGAGAAGGTAACAATGAGCAGATGGCAGGTATTACTCATCTCATCTAATATATCTGGAGACCTCAGACACTGTTGTCACAAAGGTGGTGCAGGAACCCAGAGGGAAAGAATTCTTTTGATGAAACAGACTGGATGTTAGAATTGCACACCGTACTGGTAGAGGGGGCCTGAGAAATGAGAGGCCTTGCAGCCAAATGAGCTAAACCAAGAGGAGTATGCTCACAGAGGCCCAGAAAGTCCCAGGCACATCCTAGCACTGCTTTTACTCGCCCAGTTCTCAAAGCCATTGCCTCGTGCATTTGACGTGTCCCTAGGAGCGTTGTTCCTTTGAGCCCCCATGCTTATAACAGTTGCCTCATCAGAAGGTCTAGTACAAAGGTCCAGTACCTTAGAAATAACTGAATTCTTCCGATTTCAGTGTCAGCTTGAATGTTGTTATGCCAGCTTTTGCTGTAATAAATGCAGTACTGAAGCTGCTTGATCTTTTCCTGTGGTATCTAAATTGCCAGTGTGCACTTTGCAGCCTAATTTCAGCTGGCTTGGTGTCCCCTCTGTTCTCCAGGTTGCTGGTACCTACACGCTGGCCCTGGCCCTGACCCAGCTGGCGGTGAGCTCGTAGGAGAGCCTCTGAGATGCTGCTGCCTGCTGGTTCGCTGGGAACACATTGTCTAAGCAAAATATAAAATGTGAACAGTTGCTTGTACATAAGTAGCGTTCAGCAAATTTAACACCACAGAGCAAGTAGGACATTGAAGTACCTGCAGAGCCATGGGGGGAGAAGTACATCATTTCCAGTTGACTATACAAACAATGCAATCAGAGCGAGCATTTGCTTTAAAACCAGGCTGTCCAAAAAGCAGCGCAGCCCCTACACTAGGCATCAGGAAGGCAGGGTGCAAGTGTGGGCTCAGTTAAAATCTTCAGCAACAAAAGCTAAGCTGCGTTGTCTCATATTTCTCCTGTTTTGTTTCATCATTTTGACATTCATTTGTGAAGGGAGCTACTCTGCTGGAGATACTCCCATCATTTCTCACACTTGTGCCCAGACCTCTTTGGAGCCAAGCACCCTGTGGGCCTCTGGATTGCAAGTACCATTTTGGTGGCCCCTTGCTTCTTTGGGCTTCTACTGTTGCCAAATACTTAAATGAATGACAAAGCACATGGGGCGCTTCTGCTGTCAGATCTGCAGAGACCTAACGGGTTAAACTGAGCCCCGTTTATTAATGTTGGTACTTTAACTTTGAAAATGTGACAGCAGACAGGGCAGCAGGCAGTAAACACCGTTAAGGGACAATACTGTTCAATATTTGCTGTTAATTGAGTGAGGCAGCAGCTGCTGGTATGCAGCTTCAGCCAGGATGAATTAGTAATGAGTCTGTAACTCTGGGCTTTTTCGTGGTTTAAAGTTGCATCAGCCCCTTACGGTTCAGTAGCACGCTTGGGATAGAAATAAAACATTATAGCAGGCCCTACATTGGAGATGTATTTTGTTCTTGTTTTCTATTGAGTTGTCATGGAGCTGTGGTGTCAGTGACAAATTTGGCAACAGTAATCAAATTGCCTTGTATTTAAGACCAAAGTTAAAGTTTTTGGGTTAGCTTTTCTGTCCTGTGTGGCCAGACAGCAGGAATGCAGCAGGCAAAGCAAGCTTCTCCTTTGAAAGAAAGCACTTTTGCTGCTTTCTCACTGGCTTCCAAAGACATTTTCAGTTGAGGTTTCTTTGAACAAGAGTTTAGGTTTAACTCTGTTGGCTGTGATGTGTGAAATGGTTCTGGCCCCTGCTGGAGAGGGAACAGGAATTCGGTATTTGCCTTGTGCTCTCTTTGCACTTTTGCCCTGCAAATGTGTCAACTTTAACCTTTGAAAACTTGCTGATAAGCTGTTATCAGTCAGCAGGTAAAATAACAAACCCTCCCACCTTGCAGAGCTGGGATAGGAACTTTCCAAGTCTTCAAGGCCTGAAGTGTCACTGTAGGAGCAGCATTAATCCAGGCAGACTGGCTCAGCTGAGGGCAGAGTTTGCTCTCTGAAGACGTCTGCCACAGCTGCTGCTTTCATGCTGTTGATGCAGCCTTCCCTGTAAGTATTTATTTTGCACAGAACATTTTATTTTGAACTATAGATCTGATGGTGTTAGTGCAAACCCATGGTATGGCAGCAGCAGCATCTTTAACAGATGTGAAGTGTAACACAGGTAAAGAAGTTCCATCTCTGTAGAAAACAACGCTAACAGTCCTGTTGATTTCAGTGCAGCTTGGCTTTCACCATCAGTAGAAGACTTTTGAAGCAAGTAATGTTTTATTTGTTCAGTTCTTTAAACAAAATCCATGTGCAGGTGATAGCATTTGAATCCAAATACTCACAATTCTGCTGGTATTTTGTTAGGAGGAGAGATACCAGAGTGAAAGAATTCCTTAGGCCCATAATAATTATATTAAAGAGAAAAAAGAATCCGATCAGTAAGTAAGTTTTGTAACCCTGTTTCAAGCTTGTGTGACTTCTGTAGTAGGTATGGTTGGGGTTTATATTTGTTCTGTTCACATGGACAGTTGGTATCAAGGGGGTGAATGCATTTACACATTCTGAAAGGCGTAACTGTGATGCACACTGCTGCCTTCTGTCAGGTTGAACCTGGGAGGCAAGTGTTAAAAGCCAGTAGAATCTATAAAAGGTGGCGGTAAATGGGTGTGCAGGAAGAGCTGAACTCATCTGGTGGTAAGAGTGCTTTGCCCCAGCAGTCCCCTCTCCTCTGGGGCACTGACGCTTGCTGCCCTCACCAGTGGTTATTGGATGGGGTTTTACCTTGCACGGCTGAGTTTTCTCATGTGCAAGTCAATAATTTATTCCGATGCCATACCACCACCTTGGAGCGTCGGGTGTCTCATACTCTTTATGAACATCTTTTCACTTTTATGTGCTGTTTCTAAATATGTGGATTATGTTTAAAACTATAATGTCATCAAATACAATCTTCCTGGGCTTATGTGGTTTTGATTCTCTCAAGTCTGTATTATTGTTTCATCTGTAGTATCTATTTACACTGGGGTTTTTTTTTAAAGCAAATATGTGTGCTGAGCTGAGCTGTCAGTGCCGGGAATTTCATTTGCAGGATTTGCTTTTGCTGCTCCTCGGGCAGTAGTTTTTAAGGCATATTCAGTAGCAATTATTCAACTTCTGGAATTGTGAACTGTTTCTCAAATGCCAGATTCTCCTGCACGTTTCCTGTAACACAGGGTAGCTGTTTTTCCCTAAAGCTGTGTGTGTAATTATAATGACCAGTTCACAGCAGTCCTTTTGAGATTGTTTTCGTGATGTTGCCGCCAGAAGTGACCGTGTTGGAATATGTGACTGCCAGTAATAAAATGTGCAGGAATCAGAGAAGAGCAGAAAAAGTTGAGGTGTGTGGGGTGAGTGGCTCGGTGGGAGGGACCCCTGGAAAACAGACAGCTCTGCTGGTGGTCATGTCTGCTGTACAGGAGTGCTGGTGGCACTGTCTTTCTTGATAATGCTGTTGTTACAGATCTCATTACTGTTTCCTACATCATTTTCTAAACAATCCTGAAAGTTAATCCTGGGTTAAGTCTAAGTATGTGGTTTTCACGTGGTTCAGGAATAAGCAATCCTTACTCCTGCTTCTGCAGGAAACTAGGAATATGCTGAACTTCTCAGACTGTGGGAGTAGCCTCGGGACCAGCTGCATTGCCTTCTGTGCGGAACGCGAGGCGGGTGGTGCCTGTGTATTTGCAGGGCCAATTAGCTTTTGTTGTTTAAAGTCTCTTAATTCTGGCAAGACGTTGTACTGGGATTACTGAATCCCTTCAATGCTGTAGTAGTTTCGTGGTGTCTGTGATGATTAAGGATATGAGGAAAACAGTGTTTTCAGGTAGAGCTGATCTCCTTTTAGCACCAGTTAGTTTAGTCTTTCTGTTAAAGGTGAGTATCGCTCTGTTCTGTAATTTCAAGGGGGTGATTATTTTTAACTTATGAAGAAGTGGGCCAAACCTTGCAGCTGTTCTATGGGGTGGGAAGAGGATGCAGTAGGCTTGGAAGTGGAAGTCTCAGTGTTTGTCTCTTGGCTTGCGTGTTTCTGATAGCAAGAGGAATAATGGCATTATGAGTTGTATGTGTGTAGGAGCACTGTAATAACTTCTGCTTCTTCTAACATTTCCTTAAAATTAGGAAAACAAAGGACTTGAAGTTTAAGTATCAAATTAAGTGTAAAAAGTCATTAGTAGATTATCTTGATGTATGTTATTTTAAAATCTAATGCAATTCTGAACATTGTAATTTTGTAATATGGAAAGCTGTGTGCACTCTTACCAGAGCTCCTTGTTTAATTTAGATTAAAATGGTACTGTAAAAGGATTACAGAGCGTCTGCCTATGCTGAAAAAGGATGTACTAAATGTGTTCAGATCTCTTCCTACTCCTAGGTGCTTTTTGAAACTGCATACTTAATTTTTTTAATATTTTCTGCTGCATTTAAATGTGTTGCACAAAATCAGGATGTGCTAATGGGATGCTTCAGGTGGATCACAGGAACATTTAAATACACTTTTGTTCAGTAGGATTCTGAATTTTCTTGCTCTTCTTTCTAGAGAGAAGAATTTGGGGCTGGACTGTCCGAAACATCACTCATGGTGCAGATTCAGAGAACAGCTTGATTTATCTGACCTGAAGAGGAGGCACATGTGCAATAAGCCAAGAGGACATGGGCTGTCAGTGCATCTGGAAAAATGATCAGGTATCGGTCATTGTTGATTTTAAAATGTAGTGACTGCCAGAGGCTTGAAGATGTGAGACAATAAAGCACTTGCTCCTGCAGTTGTCCTTAAATTTTAAGTGGACTTTCCTCTAATGTCTCTTATGTTGCAGTGTTTTCTTTCCTGATGGAGTTTGAGAGCTTTTCCTTGTGTGTGAGGGATGGGGCCACCTTCCTCCAGGAAGGTGAGACCTTTTGAATGTCCCCAGCCTTATCCGTGCCAGTTCCTCACGCTGTAGTGGCATGTCGTCTTCTCAAGCTACAGACTGTTGTTGTGGTGAGGAGCGTGAAAGTCAGGGTCCATACCGTCCCTTCAACAAGGGGAGACATTGTGCATTTTGTCTCGTCATGGTCTTGGTGCTTTTGGAGTCTTTTGTTCCTGGAGTACTGCTAAAGGCAATACAAGGCTAAAGGAAGCCATTGCGTAGTCTCCTCTACTTCTAACGTGTGATATCTCACTGATCATACTCAGTCAAAAGAGCAGTTGGTAGCTGCATGGGAGATGGTTTTGTTGTGAGACGCCTTGCTTTGGTAGCAGAAGGTGGTAGTGCTGTCATTTGAAGGCTGTGCAGTGGTGGTACAGGTGTAGACACTCGATATAGGAAGCTTTCTCTGCTGTTTTATATCCACGAGTTTGTAGCCACCTCCAGCTCTCTGCTTTCATTTTTAAGCAGACTCCAGCACCTCACGGTGGTGCTGTTTTGTGAGCAGCGGCAGCTCTGGTGATTCTGGTCTGAGAGGGTCTGAGCCTTGTTCCTGGGGCAGCCCTATTGCTTCTGTAGCAGCAACTTAGTCACCAAAATGTACACCCTAGCCTTATCCCACCCCAAAGGCAACCCCATAATCCATGTGGGTTCATCTTCCAGCTACAGGCTCTGGGCTACAGTGGCTGCCATGGAGCAGTGAGGCAGGAATGGGGTCTGAGGTCATGGTGACTGTCCTGTTGTAAACAGGCTCCCTGACAAAACACAGCTTGTAGTTAGGGTCCTGACTCAAATTGCAGCTCCCCTGTTCTCATGGCATTGCACGTGTCCTGCTTTTGGGCCGTTTCTCTTTGAGGGACTGTTTGTCTTTCTGCTGCACTTCTCAGCTCCTACCTCTTAGAGCTGGGCCTGTCAAATTGCAGTCCCGTTCACCTGTCTCTGCAGGGAGGACCGTCTTGGAAAGTCTTGGATTTGGGGAGGCTCTGGTTCAAAGCCTGAAGATCTGATGGTGTAGGTATGATTTTTTTTTTTTTTTTTAATTTTTCTTCCTTCCTGTCACCCACCCTGCTCCTGAGGGTGACATGCAGTCCTGAGGATTAGGACATGCAGTAGAGGAACACGTGCCTCCGGAAAGATTTCCCAGATTTCAGAACCTGACATTCATATGTCCCTCTGGCCATCTTACATATGCAAATATTTACCCAGGCTTTTTCTTCCTAGAGGATCCTTTGCTCTTTCACTTCATCTATTTATTCATCCAGGTAGGCAGAGTTTTCACAGTCAAGTCCCTCTTGTACCACCAAGTGTGTGCCAAGTAGGTTCATAAATAGTCCTAATGATGTATAATTATGAAATTAACCTTTCATCTCTTTCTAATTTTCTGCTTTTGTTAGCAGAATATCCCACAAAAGCCATTGGGCCTTTGCTTTGATTTTCTGCTTCCCTGGGTGTCAGAGGTGGGATGCTGGAATGGAGAGGGCTTTTGCTCCGATGCAGTGGATGCATCCTTCCCGGTCAAAGGTTCTGGTAGGGTTTTAGCCCAAGATCAGCGTTGAGTTACCAAGGTCTGCAAGTAGCAAATGTGCTCTGTTTTTAAGTGTCAGCAGAATATCATTACCCTCAGTCTTCTGCCATTTTAGTAATTCTCCAATTTATTAAAATCAAGTTTCCTAGTATTGGGGAACTTGTTAACTGATTATTTTAGGGCTGGGCTCAAATTGCTACAACGTACCAGCTTAAATGTTATGCCTAGCAGACACTAGATAGCATTCACATTAGTCACTAATGGGCTTTAAAGTACTTAATTGTCTTGTCTTTTTCAAACATGGTGAATAGATGTTTTTTAAATACTTGCAGCTTTCCGTGTTGCACCCATTCCCACCAGCCTTGCCTGCTGTGTCTCTGACAGTCTAGCAGCCCTGCTGCCTCTGAAACACTTGCTAGCACTTGTATGGTACCTTAGGAGCTTTGGCGGTTTAAAATATCTTCTGCCCTTGCTGTATTACATCCTTTTTTTGGTTTTGGGGTTTTTTTTCCTTTGTTTTCACATTAATACTAAACTAAACCATGGTTGGGCATCTCGTACTTAATAGTTTCCTGCTTTTACCAGTTTCTGAATGAGAAAGGGAAAATAACTTCCCTTTCTAATACTGGTCACCATCACCCTGATGCATCACAAGAAGTCTGTGATGAGTATAACTAAAATAAGTTACTATATAACTGTAAGGAAAACGGGTGGGAAAAATATGGAAATTCTGGCTCTTAATAATTTGAAGGATGAAAATTTTTCAGAAGGAGTTTTAGAGACCAAACAGATGAATTTTAGTAAGTCATGAGGTGGTGTAATTGTGTCACTCACAGCCTGGGTTTTCCTGCAGACCTTGACCTTATTTCCTGATTACGCTTATCCCTCTACTCCTTCCCTTGTATCCCAAAGGTACAAAAATAAGGCAAAACTTCTTCTCTCCCCCTGTCCAGATACAGGCTAATCAGAGCCACCCTTGTGTGTGTTCACCAGGACTTTGCCATATTTTTTGGTGTCAAAACAGTGCCCTTGGGTCTGTTAGGCGGAATTAAGGGTGTGTGTTGTTATGGAATTGGAAATGAAATAAAAATGGCTGGTGGGCTGCAATAGAAGGACATTGTGCCGCTTTCCTTACGTGGCTGCAAGCGTGAAACTGTGTGCTTTGATTTTTGTTTCTGAACGTTTCTGATGTTGTAAGCTTGTCTGCCTGCTGTTGGGAATGTCTGATGAGAGCTGAATGTGTGATTTTGTTAGTGCTCCTGTTTTTATTTTGTTGGTGTGTTTGCATCACTAATCAAATACAAGCCCCTATTGTTCTTCCTGCAGCCTCCTCCCAATACATGCTTATATTTAGTTATTTTAGTAATAACACCCAGGGTTTGTAATCCTGGAAGAATCCAGAGAGATGATAAACTCCTTTTCTGATTGCTAAATACATTTGATTTGTGTAACAGATGGCTGTTATTTGATACGCTGTTGTTACCCAAGCTGTGCGGAGGGGCAGGAGCTCGCGGGAGCGATGACTTGAAGGCGTGAGAGGATGTCCTCACCCGGTCTTCTCCATGGAATGGCAGCAGCGATGCCATTTTACCCAACAGCTTCGCTTCAGCGGTGAACAATTGTTGTGGGTGTCCTCTCCCCTCCTTGCACACGTCGTGCGGAGGCGCACAGCCCTCCCGGCCGGCGGGGCAGCCCCACAGGCTGGGCTCTTGGTGGGCTTGGGCTGCTCCGTGCCCAGATTTCTGCTGGCAGCAGGCGGACAGCGGTGCCGGCGCGGATTGGCTGCCCCCCGACTCCCCTCTCCCTCTCCTGGTGCGCAGCCCCAGCCAGCGCCGCCGAATCTCGAACCAACCCGATTTACATCCATTCATGAATCCGTGACGTCAGCACGCTTCTGTGCTTCTTTGCAGCAGGCTGCAGGATTGTGTGGGTGGAATTTCCTTTTATTTTGCAACACTTCCTTTTTTTTTTTTTTGCCTTCCATCTTTTTAAAACAAGAAAATGGAGCATCACATAGGAAATCCTAATCCTTGTAAGTATTGAGATGTAAATGTCTTTTATTGAAGTGTGTGTGTTTGTGTGTGTGTGTTTAATTGTCAGTGTTACCCTTTCGCCATTTATTTCAGAAGGACAGATGGATGTTAGAATTGGGATGTGAAAGGGCTGGAAAAATGATGCTGGGTGAAGGGAATTGGAAATGTGAAACCTTAATTTATCCATCAGGGGATACAGATCTGAGAGCCAGCCTGTCCTTTTGCTCGTCGGCGTGCTAGACATTTTTCAGTTGCGATTTTGCACGTTATCTTCTTGTGCCCCCCTTTTAAAGGGGCAGGGAATGGCAATGGAGAATGGAGATGTATTGAACATACAGGGAATGACATAAGATCAACTACAGATAATAGGAAGAAGCAGAATGGTGGGTTTTACCCATTGGATTTTTTTCCTTGTGGGCTAATCAAATAATTCTTGTGTTGTGTTACAGTCGGAAATGATTCAATTTTGATTTTGAGATGGAGATCTGTTTTTTTCTTCCTGTCAACTGGGTAGGAATTTGTTCCTTTATTAATGAAAATAGCAGTTAGAGCACTCTGTTGTGCTTAACACGTTTTTTATCCCTTGTCTTCCTAATATATGAGGCTGGGAGCACCTTTGCAGTTAATGATACTGTTCACCGGGGCAGGATTTGTCATATTCTTGCTTACCTGAATGGGGCATGATGTCATGTTTTCTCCCAGTGAAATGAGTGGAGCTGCTCGTTATTTTTGTTTTGGGGAGGTACTGCAGTAGCTTAATCATACCAAGCCACATGTCTCTTGAGGAAATGAAAAACTGGGTATTTTCAGTTGATCTGGAAAAAGATGGCACCAGGCCCATGTATTTAGATATACTGAATTTATCAGTGAGAACTCTGCTCGATAGAGGAAACTGAAAGAACACAGCTTGATCAATAATTTTGAGGGACAAAATATGAAAATACTCAAAATAAAAATTAAATGACCTAGTGAAATGAAAGATGCAGCCAGCCTGAGTCACAGATGTCAACACAGCCACTGCTGTATGTGCAACCACAGATGCCTTGGGATACCTAGAGCGCAAAGGTTAAAGTTGTCATTGGTTTAAAAGTTTTTGTTACTGTCCTTTTTTTGTGTCCCCAGTGTATGAGGCTTTTTGTTTCCTAGGAGAGGAAACCCTTTGAGCCTCTGTTTCTGCATCAGACTTTGGCTGGGGAAAACAAGTGATGATTTTGATGTAGTGAGAGTTTTTGTTTGTTTTGCTCTAACGCCAGTTTTGTTTCCTGTGTTTTGGGCCTCCAGTCAGATTCTTTGGTCTGGAATGGTCCTGCCAGTCAGATTTGTCTTTGTCTCCTGCTGCCTGATAGCTAGATTTATAGCTAGCATTCGTTTTGACCCCTGTGCCTGGAATCAGCAGATCGCTTCTAGTACAGAATAGATGGTGGAGGCTCTTACTGCTTCTCGGCTGTACCTGAACTTGTGTTTAAACACGAGTGGCTGGGTGCTTTTTCCTGGTGGCTTTACTAACCTTCCTCTGTTGTTCCCTGCTGTAAAGAGTTGGGATGTGGCTCATTTCCAGTGGATCAGAAAACTGGTTAATGATTTGTTTGAAAATCCCTTTGTAGGTAAGCAGTTTCACAATGAGTGATTATTAGAAGATAACTAAGCAGAGATCTAAGCTGAAACAGGTTAAGCTTTTAGCAGAGGTGAGATAAGAAAGTATTTCAGTATTTCCTCTTTTCTGAGTTTCTGACAGCTGGTGTTAGATGGTGACTGCTGGGACTGGAGTTGTTCATTTCTGGTACCTGTTCCAGGATTTCCACAATGGAGGTGTGTGGATTTCAGACAGTAAGGCTTCTCAAAACAGTAGTGTCTCTAAATAAAAGAAGTCTAAGTACATGAACAGGTTTAAGATCAGCTCAGGTTGCTCTTGACTCTGGTCCCTGTGACCGAGGAAGGCAGCATAAGGTGCCCCAGCTGTGCCGTGCGTAGCATTTTAGCCAACTCTTAGCTGAGGTTCCATGTTTGGAGGGTGACAGCAGCAGACTTGCTGCTTCTACAACTTCCACTGGGTTTCTCAGCTGCAGCTGCATCAGACTGAGTCCAATTGTCTCTGCATTTGCAGAGGCTGAAGTTCTTGGGGGTCTGGCACTTCAGTGAGTGCTTTTAATCCCTCCTTGGCAAATGCATCCCGTGCAAGGACTTCAGTCTTTTGTAGGCTGCTGGTTTCCTGACATTACAGCAAATCACTCTTGCTTCTTGGGCAAGAGGGAGTGAGTATTTTACCTAAGACACACACTGCTTTGGATTGGATAACAAATTGGCAGCTGTGGCAGAAATACTGAGGTGGGCTGAGAGCTTAAACACTTTGTACTTACTCCCACCCCTATAAATACTCAGCATGTATTTTGACCTCTCTTCTTTCCCTGTTTACAACTTCAGCTGAGAAGTTGGTCATTAGATTGGGTTCAGCAGCAGTAGCAACAATTGAATGTTGGCCAGGGGGAAGAATAGGTTTTTATGTGCAGAGTACACAGGTTCATAATCCTATTACGAACCTGAAACTGTGCTGTGTCTTCTGGGGCAGTCGCTGGCTCAGCATGAGAGTTGTTGTAAGGGGAGGAAGGAGAAGGTCCTGCCAGGGTGTGGGTGGGAGGTTGGACTTCTTCCAGCATCGTGGGCTTGAGGAATGGAGGTCTCCCCGTGTGGACATTGTCTTAATTCCTAGAATGTTTGTTCTCTCCTGTCCCCAGTTGGTCACTGTTACTGGTGGATCTTCTGGAGGAGAGTAAAATCAGAAATGCAGCTGTACAGCTGCAGCTTCTCTGCTGAAACACAGACAATCCCACCTCACCACCCTTTGCCTGAGGAGATTCTTAACTGTTGGTTTATCAACCTCAGCCCAAAAGTGACTTAGCAGGGGTGAACCTGAGGGGCCGAGTGCCACTTTGGGAGATCTCTGCAGGGTGTTAGATGGCACAGGTTCTGCCAAGCCTCCGGGAGGTCCTCTAGGGTCCGTCAGTCCGTGACTGTGTGCTGTGCATGCTGTCTTGATCGCGTTACTGTCACGTAAAGCTCCAGTGGCCTCAGAATAGGATCACACCTCTCGGATGCTGCTCTAACCAGTTACACTGTGGCAGTAATACAGGCTTAATAGAGGCTTCTGAGAAAGTCATTGTGCTCGCTTCTCTATCAAGGAGTAATCCTCTTTCCTTGGTGCTTACTACATAGAACTTTGTACGAGTGTCATTTTGCATCCGTGAGGTCTGGCAGGTGGATTGCAAGTGTCCTGTTCCATCAGGTGCATGTGAGCTGGTACCCCATGTAATGCTGACAGCACGTACCCCAGTAATTCTTGTACCTTCATGGATAGTTGTTTGGTTACTTTAATGCTGAATATGAAGTGTGTGAGCTGGAAGTGCTGAAAAGTTTGTCTATAGAGTTTTTACATAGCAAATGTGCCTTGCAAACCATTGAATAATTCATATCCACTACAAAAATAAGAACAAGTGTGTGAGCGAATGTACCTGAGACCTGTCTGACGCCTCACGTGAGTTGAAGCGAAAGTTTGATTCCTTCACTGGGTTCTTGAAAAAGCACTTTGATATTGATCTTCATCCTTAAAGATCTTTCAAACATTAATTAATTTTAACGCTGCTCCAAGAAGGAAAATGCAACGTTTTGGTTCTGTAAGTGGGGAACTGAGGATATGCTGTTCATTGGTAGCACTGGAATGTTTCATTGGCTCCGCTTGGTGATGTCAGAGAGGCTGTAAGGTGCCTGTGAACTTAACTTTGAGGTTTTCGTGGGTTTTGTAGCTGTAAAATGTTTGAATGTAAATTCTATAATCTGTTATTGCTCTTTAGTAACATAATGTAGATCTTTAATGAGGTAAAGAAAATGGGCAGAATTCTGAAGAGAGAAAAGGAGTAGAGTAGAGCCTGAAGTCTGTGACTGGGGCTTAAAGGTTTTCATACTGTGGAGACAGCTGGAAAGATGAAAGAGAAGAGTGTGACTTAAGGTCATTTCTGAATTTTGATGTAAGACAGATTCCAGTAGTAATTCAGTTGTATAAAAGGCTAACGAGCATTTAGTCTGTCTGTTACACCAGCTCAGTGTTCTACGCTGGCATTGCTGAGCCCATGGTGGAGGGTGTCAGGGGTCAGCAGAACATCACGCGTGGAACTGCTAGTGTTCAAGGTGTGCATGTAGCCCAGGACACACAAGCAGCCAGTGAGGGAGAAAGAGCAAAACGGCGTATGGGGTTAAACTCTTCTTTGTGAGGAGGGATTCTTATAGCAGAGTGGTATGAAGTGGTCCTGAGTTTGCTTCCCCTGCCCTGGAGGAGTGGGGCTGGGGGATTATCCTGTCTTCACAGCGCAAGGACCTCAGGCTGCTTTGCGACAGAAACGTGTAGTACCACAACCCCGCAGTGAATACAAGAGTCATTATGCAACATCACTTATTTCCTATGGCATCAGATTATGCAATTTCTGAGCAGAAGAACGCAAAGCCCTGGAAGAACACAGTAGCATTTTAGCGGATCCAAAAATACCTTCTGCAGGATGGAGGAAGCATTTCTGTGTGTAGTGCTGAAAATACACAGTTATGTAAGCTGCTTATTTCACAAACTGCTCTTGGTGGAGCTGGCTGCAGGTGAGACGGGCCTCAGTCCTGCTTGCACCGCCATCAGCTGAAGAGTCTCCCCATCTACAGGGCAGGGTGAGGTGGCTCTTTGTCTGCCTTCTTTGCAAAGGGCATTTTTCTCTTTGTTTTGTTTGCTCCTTGTGCCAAAAAAAGAAGCGGATGCTTGATTTCTTTTTCCAGGCCAAGCAATTCTCCACTCCCCACAGATTTGTGACCTTATGTTGAACATGTTCCTGGTTAAATATTGGTGTGGTGTTTGTGGAGGTAGAAATTCATTGTTATGCTGAGAGCAGATGCACAGATTTCAATAGTCAACACCATTCTTTTAAGGTGAAGTAAAGCCTTTGGAATCTATTGCATTTTATTGGAGGAGTCAAGAGCATGGGAGAAAGGGGATCTGGTTGATATGGTTGGTTGGGGTTTTGGCAAGAGCACTTACCAGAAACTCTTAAAGAAACAAAACAGCTATCAAATAACAGGATGACCCTGCTCACAGGTGATTGATCAGCTAAATGGTGTAGAGTGAGAGTAAGGTTAAACAGACTGTGATGTTGAAACGTTCTTCTCCAAAAGCAGTTGTCCTACAGCGCTGCTTTGGACATTGCGCTGCTCACACTCTTCCCACCTTTCCTTACCATACCTGGACAATCTAGGATTATGCTGAGGTGTTTAGGCTATGAGACTGCAAAAGGTGTTCAGGGTAGGAAACATGTAAGGCAGTGACAGAGGGCTGCAAGACTCTCGTGAACTCAGGTGATAAAATATTGGTCAGATTTAGTGTTGATTAGGTGCAACTTGATCTTAACATCCTATACGTAGGAATTAGGGTCTGGACTAGCTTTTACTGCTCAAGAATGAGATCTTAAATTTGTAAGAAGCCTGTGGAAGTCAGCTCAATGTCCTGAGGCCCACTTAGACATCAGGAAGCTTTAGAGGAATAGTGAGTAAAGAAATGAAGGACAAAAGCAATTGTTATGCTTTGCACATTTCTGTGCCAGCCCACCTTGGGGATTCTGTCTGTGGCCTGACTCTGCTTCTCAGGTGATATAGAAGTAATGGAAAAGAGATGTGACCAGAGAGCAGCTTTCATAGAGTGAACAAGTAGGTAGTGTGGGAGCCTTTAGGCTTGAAATAAGATGTTGGAGGGGAGGATGAGGTAGTTCATAGCATCACAGCTGACACTGAGAAGATACCTGGGGTTCAGGTGTCACCGAAACTGCAGACGACTGGCTGTTCAACAAAAGGAGTCAGGTGAGAGATTGAAAAAGAAGAACAATTTGTGTTACCTTTGTAGTATTCAGGTAAGCCACAGCATCGTGATGGCCAAAGTGTTGTAGTTAAAAAAATTCATTGATGCATTTGCACAGGAACTATACTTCTTGGGCTACAGAGCAGACACACACAACCATGTGCCACTGCTGGGGAAAGCAGGGAGCTGCCAGTCGTGGGGAGCTGGGCAGCCGTGCACTGGTGAGGGATCACTGCCTGCAGGTCCTTTTCCTGGGGTTTGCAGGTAGGAAATGAGGAGAGATGAACCTGTCATTCTGAGGTGGAACGGCTTCTTCTTACACTGCAGTCCAGGTGCCACTTTATTCTGTCAGGCTGAGTTGGAATATATAAGATTCAAAGCAAACCTCCAGCTGGCTCTGCACAGAGCCTGAATTCAGCCATTACGAGTATTTCTTGGCTGCTCTACCGTACTATTTTTGTCAGTGTCAGAAAGGGTTCAGGCCAGAGAGCCAGACAGCGTTCTCTTTCTCACTGGTGCACCAACAGGCAACAGTGTATTATGACTGGAAGATCACTTTTGCCAAAAATGGCACATTCCTGTTTTAGAGTAGACTGAATATATTGACTAAAGGCTGAATTAAATCAGCAGGCATGGGAGTTCAGGCTTCTTTTGTGATAATATAGATATAGCTATGTACAACATAGCTACACATCCTTGGTCTTGTGTGCTGGAAGCCCGTGATGCTGTTAAAAGTGTCTGTTAATGTGTGAGAGTGGTTGTGACTGTTGTGAGCCCTGAGCAGTTGCTGCCACATTGCTCAGGTGATGGTTATGGTGTCTGCAGAAGCGAGTCCTCTTGTGTTGGGGTGACACCCAAGTATTTACTAGAGAAAAGAATTAAAAGTATATGTTCCAGTCAGGATTCTGCAGGAGGAACAGTGGTAGTGTGGTGTTTATCTGACAACCACAAGGAACAGGGTAAAGCACAAAAACCCCCAGTGTCACGGCACTTCAGTTTTCCCAGGTAGATCTGTTGGTTGCTTGTAGAGTAAGTTAGGGTACGTGCATCAGTGTATTCAGAGCCATTGGAGTGACAGTCATAAAATCAGATGAATTTTCTGCTGTTTTGCCAGAAAATAGTTATATTTCATCAGTATCATAATTGTAAGATTTAAAAATAAGGCTGGCTTGTGGTTGAACATTTGTGTGGGTGTGAGATGGGGTGTGTGTTGTGGTGGGGAAGAAACAGACTTCCGTGAAGGAGCAGTGTCTTGAGAAAGAGATGGATTGCTTAAAAACACCCGGATTCTGCCTTGGGCTACTCCGTAGTTAGCGGGAAGATTTGCCCATAGTGATGGCTGGACCATGTCCCATTGATACCAGACAGCTCCATGGTGTCGGTTCTTTTTTGAAAACCTGACAAAATAGAGCTTTTTTATCCCTCCCTGGAGAAGGAACAGAAAGGCAGAGCTGGGTAATATATATATATTGACTGGATACTATAGGAAGTAGTTATTTAAGGAAACTAAATATTACTGGACATCTGTGCTGTTAGGAAAGCAAGTGGCGACTGCTTTGAGCTTAGGGAACCTGTACAGCACATGCTTGGTTTCTGTGCTGTACCTGGAACTAAGATTTGCTGGTTTTAGCTCAGTTCTTTGAAGGGGCCGCTCCATTGCGGCCCATGTAAGACATTTGTTTAACTCTGCCATCTTCAAGGCTGACCTTTGCTTTCACACGCTCATAAATGTTGGGCTTGTACAGGCAGCCGTGTGCTTTGGTTGCTCTGTGTGTGTGTCCGAACACTTTCCTAGATGGATGCATCCAGGAGCAGATGCAGCATTGGGCAGCGTGATGGGCTGCTCTGGGATAGTGAATTCACCTACGCTGGTGCTGCTCTGGGTGAACTGCTACCCTTCCAAAGGTTTTGAACTGCAGCTGGGGCTGTCTGGCACGTTGAGGTGCTGTCTTGCTCCTCCTGGAAGAGGTGCACTTTTTGTTCTGTTTGACTGGGCATGGTGGGATTTTGCCTGGAAAAACACTTTGCCTGGAAGTGGAATCATGTACAAGAAGTTGTGATGGTTCAAAATTACACTGAGCCTCAACTTTCCTTATAGACATAAAATAAATGCGCTAGCTGGAGAGTGCATGAACTCATCAGCACAGTTCAGATCAGCAGGTCTGCCTTGAAGTCTGCTTTTCCAGAAAAGCTTTGTGAAACCAGAGCCTCTTAAATATGCACACAGTCCTCCTACACACAGAGCTTGAGCTCCTGGCTTGAAGGCTGCCACAGCAGAAGCCTCGCTTGGATAGGAACAGAACGCTGCTGGACTGTGCTCTGCGCTGTGGAAGCTAAGGAGGCACGTACAGGTTGTGAGAGTCCTGAATGACAAGCAATCTATGTATAGCAAGACTTTAAACTTTCAAGGATATGCTTTTCTTTACACAGAACAAAACTAGATTTCATTTATTGGGAAGAGTTCCAGCATGAACAATCTCAGCCGCTGCCTGGGTACCCTGACCAAAAGAGTAAGGGAGGCATAAAGATAAAGCTTGGAAAATGCTCTTCACCCCTTTTCTGAAGAGATAGCAGGGGCAAAGACTAGCTGATTTGCCTTTGTTAAATCAGGTTTTTCTAAGGAAAGAGGCTGCACCTTCCAGAGTTTACTGTAAAATATTGGGAATTGGTCAGTCTAATGCTGGCCACTGGCTGGTCAGGAATAACCAACTCCAAGCTTCCCGTACTCTGCCCACTATGGAATGGGCTGCAATTTGTCTCACTTGCTGTTCTTCTTTCTTTTAGAATAATGTTTGCAACCTAAATGATGTTCTTCTAATAAAGCTTTTACGCACACCGCAGGAATACAGGAATGTAAAACAGGCTGTTCCCATTTGCTGCTTCTGCTGTTGGAGAGAGGCTGCAACCCAGGGTACAAGCTTGAGCTTTCCATCCACCAGGCTGAAGGTGTTATCTCTCACCTCCGTAATGACCTCGTCTCACAGTTCTGGGTCTGAGCTGTTCCCTTTCCATTGGCCAGTGCTGCCCGGCTGTTGCGTTCTTCCCTTCAGTTGCTGTTTGCAGAGAATGGGACTTTGCACCCAGCCTAACTGATCTTAACTTTTTAACAAAATAGTTTCTGTTGCTGTCGGGTTTTTTTCCGCCCTCGACTTCACATGGAATTTAAAAATGAGTTTTGTTCTGAGTGCTTTTAGTTATTTCAGCAGAGTTAGAAGCTCTTGTTTCAGAAGGGGCTCTCCCCGCCAACGAGTGCTGTGTGGCGATTGCAGTGTGGTCCCCAGCTGTCGGCTGGCTCTGGAAAGGCAGCGTTACACTGGATTGGGGAATAAGTGTATTCATGGGGCATCTGACAAGAGAAGAGAGACAGGGGCACTTTTAAAAGGGGGTGCATCAGCTTTGGTGTGCAGACTACCTGGAACGTGAGGCAAAAGCGGAGCAGCGGGAGGAGATGCTCCTCAGGCTTGTGAAAGGGGCAAGGTCAGAGGAGGGTGCGCTGCTCCTGGGGAGCTCTGGAGGCTTGGCTCTTTGTGAGGGTGACCTGTCCCTGATCAGAGAATGCGGCGTATTGAACTAAGTTGAATTTGAAAGGATTAAACTGAAGGGCTGAGGTGGTCTCTGAGGGGGCAGCTACAGATTGTCCCTTGGTGACTTGAGGTTCCTGTATCTCACTGTCCTTTGATCCTCTTTGTCTCAAGGGTTTGCAGAGGAATCCTGAGCTTGTGGGCTCTGCCAGACCCAGCAGCAGTGCTGGGACTCACACTGTACCTGTGCGGGGAAGCACCTGGGGTCAGACACAGTCTGATAAATGCTATGGTAACCAGCTATTTGCTGCAAGTCTTTTGCAGTTGACCTTTAGGCTTTTGTTGAAAACCAGTGGTGGTTTGTTAGTGGGGAATTCCTACAGTAGGTTACTGAAACTGTGTATGAGGGGAGTTTCTGTTGGAATAATTTATGTGCTTCTTTTAGGGCAGTAATTATTTACTAAGTATCGGTGGTTGTCTGGAATGTCTGGTTAATTATCAGCTCACCTCTGTGAAAGCACACAGAGTGAAAATACTTAAATAAAAGTCTGAAAGTTGTTTTTTCCCCTCTCATTTCAGGTACTGGGTCCATTTGTCACGTCTGAATTGTCTTTGAATTCCCTAAGTTCGAACTCGTACCATCTCCTTGATGCACACTCACGGCATCATGGCCAGTACTCAGGAGCGCCTGAACTTGTCTTCCTCCCCAAACTCTATTGGCAAAGCTTTCTGTGAAGATAAAGACTTTAGTCTGCTACATGATGAACACGTGCCTGCTGGAAACCACCCGTCCCCCGAGCTCATCGAGGACGTGCGCGAGAAGGGCTTGTTGCAGGCAGACCTCATCGAGAACATGAGCAGCCCGGTCACTGCAGCTGTGCTGACCAGCATCAGTGAGGACTCTAGGGACCAATTTGAGAACAGCGTGCTGCAGCTGAGAGAGCAGGATGAGTCTGAAACAGCCATTCCTCAGGGCAACAGGAACACTATGGATGGGGAGAGCAACAGCGGGACAGACGATGTCAAAGTCCAGTTCAACAGATCGGGCAGTGGGAGCGGTGGGTTTCTTGAGGGACTTTTTGGTTGCCTGAGGCCCGTGTGGAACATCATAGGCAAGGCGTACTCCACAGACTACAAACTGCAGCAGCAAGGTAAGTAGGGAAGCAGACCTTGATTGCTTCTGGAGGAATGCGAGAAGATGAGGAAAGAAACCCAGGGCTTTTTCCCAGCTTTCCATGTGACTGTTTTTGTCTCGTGCAGGCCTATTATGGATTTGCAAAGACAAATGTGGCTGCACAGCCACCCACTGTCACTTGTAGCCAAGGCAGCTTGTGATGGAGTCAAAACCAGTTGCCTGTTCTGACCCATGTCTTGGGCTGCTGTGACAAGATCTGAATCCAAACTGCAAATTTCTTAGAATCAGAAAGATTTATGTTGAGTGTTGGGATTGTACCAACTACTTCATTTCTGCATTTTTTTTTCATGGCAGATGGAAAACACAGGCATAGGCAATTTCATCATGCTAAAAGAAAAACGTTGACCTGGGCTTTTCTCTTCCTGCATGTGTATGCAAAGGCTGTCTCCAGCTGAGCACGAAAGTGCGGGAATATTGCTTTAAGCTGAAAGAGAGGAGGTTAAATGAGATCATAGGAAGGAATTCTTCCCAGTGAGGGTGAGGAGGCCCTGGCCCAGGTTGCCCAGAGCAGTGGTGGCTGCCCCATCCCTGGAGGGGTTCAAGGCCAGATTGGATGCAGTTTGGAGCAACCGGATCCAGTGGGAGGTGTCCCTGCCCATGCCAGGAGGTGGAACTGTAGGGGCTTTAAGGTTCCTCCTGACCTAAACCATTCTGTGGTTCTGTGGCCATATTACATGAACTTCTCTGTCTCTTTGTTCAGCAGTAGTTTTACTCTTTAAAATATCACTCCATCCTTATCTTTCCAGAAATATCCTTTAAGGTTTGTACCTTTTTCACGTGGATGAATAAATGAGTGTAAATATTAAAAAAAAAAATGTTTTAGGCATAAGCCTTATCAGTCAGCTGCATATGTATATCCTTAGGGATTCCTGAAAGCTACAGAGCAGGTTATGCTTTGCCTTTGGTGTCTAATTTCTCCCCTAGCACAGGGGGAGGGAAGTGGCAGATGGGAAAAGAACAAGCTGTCATTAGAATTAAGGAGCTAGAATGGTTGAAGCTTATCGAAAATGGGAGCAGTCTGGCCACCATCCTATATCCTAGGGTGGAAATCTCCTGCATTATTGTGATCAAGACTCAGTATTAATCAAATGGTTTTCTGGCATAGACAAATGAGAGGATACATGGTGAGAAATCCCGTCTGAGGGGTATCTAAATCCCAGAGTCAGGTTGGGGAACAGCTCCTGATACGGGGGAGCAGAGCTCTTAAACTACATGTTGAGTGAATCTGCTTTGAAATAAGCTCTACTGTTTCTTCCTAGAGTCGGTGGTTTCCCATTCCTAACTCTGAGCAGAGAAATCCACCTCTGGACTGCAGGATGGCTGGTGCCTCCAGAGCAGGAGCTCTTGTCTGTCAGGCCTGGGTGCTCAGTAGGAGTTCACTTGGTTTTGAAACCCTTGGCAAAGCTGGTTTAAATGTTGTCTGCGTGTTGCAAACTCGGTGTGCCACACGTAGTTGAGCCTGTAAATAAAAGGGAGGTGTCCCTGCTCGCTGGGGAGTTAACCCTGCTGGGATGGTTGCACAGTATGTGGAGTAGATGTGGTGAGTTTGGGGAGAGATTGTGGCTGGGGAGCCTCCCTTGTGAAGGACGATGAGCTCGGAGCATTCGGGTGACATTCAGAGGAGGCAACAGTGTCTGTTCTGCTGCTTTGGTTTGTGTGTTTGTGGGTTTTTTTGGGTGAAGCTGAAACTCCCCAAGGAAAGGGCAGAGGTGCAGATTTCCATCGCCGCCCTCAGCCACTGGCCGTCCCATGCAGGCGCTGTCTCGCCAGTCTGAGCTGCTGCACCGTCTGTGCTTGCGTATCCCTGCAGGCTGAGGTGGGCAGCCCCGGGAGAGCTACCTGTGAGGGGCGGAGATCCTGTTTCCCCTATAACTTGGACAGCAGATGCATTGGCGACTGCAGTTTAATATGTGCTCTGATGGCCCATGGGGGATGCTTCCTTTTGTGTGAAAGTCAGTAATAAAGAAGATTGAAGCACCAGCTAATGAAAATGAGCGGCTGACAGTGTTGCTGTGCTTAGGGGTGCACGTGGAGCTCCTGTTGGTAGGCACAGAAGTACCTTGCTGTGCTCGGTGTCATGAGCACGTTCGGAGCCATGAATTCATGGATGCTTTGCAGCTTGCGGTTGGCATTAGGCCCTTCCTGAAAGGGCAGTTTTGAAATGGCTACAGATGTGGCAAGGCTGGAGATTAATTGGGATCTGCTGCATGTGGCCTGTGTGGTTTAACTCCATATTCTATGGTCATAGTACGATTCTGTTAGCCAAGGATAAACCTTTTTTAAGTTGTTTCTGTGCTGACATTTGAAGATTTTGTCAGAATATTCATGTTTTGTTTTCCAGATGATCTCATTCCTCCTTCTTGCCACCAGAAAATCTCCAATGTGTGAATTTCATCAGCTGCATAAACCCAGCAGTTTAGTAACCAATGTGATTCCTTTGATTTTTGCTATCTTTAAGCAGGGCCACAGAGACAATGAGGTTTGTGCCTATGCCAGCGTTATGCTTTTGGAGAAGACAAGCTGAGGAGATGTCTCTGGCCCTTCCAGCAGCAGAGGGAGGCTTGCAGTGGCCTTTCATTCCCCTGGCAGCTTGTTTACAGCCTAGGGGTCTTTTCCCTCTTCATGACACAGCTGCTGGAAGCCCTAGGAGTGTTTGCCCACAGGAGCAATCCTGCGTTGGGCTGAATCAACAAGTGGAGGAGGGGTCCAGTTTGGACCTGCACCCATGGGGAACTGTGCCTGCAGAGGCTTCCTAGGACTTTTTGCTTGCCTGCTCTGAGTCTTCTCCAGTCAACTGTTTGTCTTCTCTGAACAGAAGTTGCCCCGGCCCTGGGGTGTGGTGGTTTCAAGTGGTACAATATAAATAGGTCTCATGCCCTTTGCAGATGCCTGATGGTTGAGTCCATGTTGCCTGTGAAGGGCCTGGCTCGCAACTTGCTGAATGGGGGAGAAAGTCAGAACAACTCTTACATGGTTCCACATTATCTTCTTGTTGAAATGACTCCTTGTGTGTCCTCCTTGGCGTCTGAGGTGCTCATCAGAGAGGATTACAGTGCCTGCCCTGAGGGGCTGTGCTGGGCAGAGCTTTGGTCGGCTGGAGCAGTGGGTTGTGCTGGTTGACTGAGCAGCGCCAGTTGCTGCTGTTGGATGCTCTGCCTGCCCACGAGGAGTCATTCCTGCAGGGAGTGGATGCCTTTGTGCTGCTCAGTGCGTGGCAGCTGGTTATCTGTGGTTTAAGTATTTTGGGTTTGACCTATAAAACGGCTCCTGACTGTTTTTCCAGTTGTTTGCACTGACTTCTAACGGCTGTTGGTGAGTGCTTTGAGGGGATGTACTCGGTTCTTTAATTTGCATCTACCAGTCATTAAGTTTGGATCATTGGGGCTCCAGCACTTTATAGTGAGACTCGTTTGTGTTTTCTGCAGACTCATTAGCTCTTTGAGCTGTTTCCTTTGGATTAAGAATCTGTCTTCAGGGAGTTCCCTTTCACCAGTTCTGGGCTCACCATCCTCGTGTGCATTTTGTGTGAGCCTGGGGAGCAAGGTGCTTTATCAAACATGCTCGTGTGTGTGGGATTCTGTAAACCAGAGGTGCTTCTTTTTCCAGTGCCAGTGCTGGCCAGTAGCTAGCGCTGGCAAATGGCAAATGTTCACTTCTAATAGACTGACTCAATGCCTCAGGCTGCTCCTGCATTTATTCCCCATGGGAAACAGATTCCCATCATTCTGCTCAAATGGTTCATAATCACTTTAGAAATGCAAGCTCTTGCGTAATTTCTGCTGCTATTACACTTAAATTTGTTTAGGGGAGGTATCCCACAGGTTTCTTTAGGACCAGAAGAGTCTGGAATAAAACGTGATCCATGTTGGAAGGAGTTATCCTTCCCTGTCTTGCCAGGGGAGGAGGGGTGAGCACCAGGAGAGCTGTAGCAAGCCCTGAAGGGTGAGAAATCACAAAGGATCTTTGGCTGAGTGATGTTGATGGACGTCTCAGTCAAGGCTGGCAGTATGGTCAAGTCTTGACTAGTGCGTCCAGCTGTGTCTTCTTGTCACCCTGTGGATCATCTGAGGTATCGCCTGTCTGGCCAGGCGCTTTGGCTTAACCATGGTTGGTTATCACAGCCGTGCATTCAAGCTCTTGCAGCTGGTCTAGTCAAACCCTTTCAGATGACACAGGTCAGAGGAGCTAGATGACAGGGAAGCTGTGGCTGAGCACATGCGAGCGTGCCTCAGCTGTGGCTGTTCCAGGAGGAGGTGCTGTCTGTCACCCCCAGGAGAGCCCACCTCCCGATACAGCCAGGGGCATGGCAGGTGCTGTCCTCGCATGGTCTTGCAGAAGAATGTTTTTGTGGTTGGGATCTCTTACCTTGTTTCCTTTGCTTGCCTGTGCCTAGATACCTGGGAGGTGCCGTTCGAGGAAATCTCAGAGCTGCAGTGGCTGGGCAGCGGCGCACAGGGAGCTGTCTTCCTGGGCAAATTCCGGGCGGAGGAGGTGGCCATCAAGAAAGTGAGAGATCAGAACGAAACGGATATCAAGCACTTGCGGAAACTCAAGCATCCCAACATCATTGCGTTCAAGTAGGTTGTGCAACTTGTTAGAAACATACCATTATCCAAGGGAGACCCTGTTGCCTGTGTATCTTGGCCAGGTTTTTAAAGTCCAGAGATTAAGCTGTCTGTAGGAAAAAAATAGGTGTCCGTCCTTCCTCTCAAATAGTCGCACATTCTTGTTAAAGCAAAGCTACAGATGCTGTTCCCACCCTGTACTGCACTTTGCATGCAGGGTCACAGTGTCTGTCCACCCTACAAATCCACAGGAGTGGGAGCTGTAGGAAGCCCACCTGTGTTGTCAGTGAGGTTCCTTCTGCGCAGAGCACCCAGTAAACATTCCCCTTCCTGTTCTGTAAGCGGAATTAGCAGAGGCTGGTCCAGGCAGAGCAAACAGATCACTCTCCCGCCCCTGGATTGCCGACCTTTGAGAGCTGCCCTGGGGCTTCCACTCTGCTGATCTGCATTCACTGTTTTTCTTTGACAGAGGAGTTTGCACTCAAGCCCCGTGTTACTGTATTATCATGGAGTACTGCGCGCATGGGCAGCTCTACGAAGTGCTGCGGGCAGGGCGGAAAGTCACCCCTCGGCTGCTCGTGGACTGGTCCACAGGGATCGCAAGCGGGATGAATTATCTACACCTTCACAAAATTATCCATCGAGACCTCAAGTCACCCAAGTGAGACTCTTGCTGCTTAAACATCCTCTGCCTGTGCTTGCCTTTTCTTTTCTTGAGGAACTATTGAAAGTTAGGTCAAAAGCCCAGTTTTGGTTTTTTTTTGTCTGTGTTGACACAAAACTGAGAGTGAAACTTGTTGGCACTTGGCCCCTGTGCTGCAATTTAACAAGATTGGTAGTGTTACCGGCATGATAAATAGCAGTCAAGAAGTATATCTGATGAGGTGATGGTGTCTGTTCCTTTTTGAAAGTGGAATATTCTATTGCCTTTTTTTTAGAATTTTTCCTTCTTATATGTTCTTTTGTAATTTCCGTTGTTTTCTGTAATGCACCTTTCTCACTTATCTGTTACTTTCTGACTAAAACTATCTGTCTGCTTGTATTCCGATTCCCTAGAAGTTTATCCCTTCCTTAGCCTGTAACACGACAGTGGCAGTGTGGTACAATAACATCTTTAGATGGTTTAGAGCACTAACATTTTGAAATGTCTCCAGACAGGGTGAATCTTCAGTGAGTTGTTAATTTATTTGAGATTGATTTTTGGTTTGTAGCATTTAGAACCACGTTGGAGGCACAAAGCACAGTCAGCATGAAGCAAGTGTGTGCTTTCCTCTGTGAAAATACATAAACTTTCTCCTTGGACCGCAGTTGTGAACTGCATTGCTGATTTGTGCTGATTAGGGAGGGATTTACTCCCAGTGGTGGTTGTGGTACAAGAAAAACTGCAAAATGCTAATTTCTCTTTTTTCTTTTTCCCCAGCGTTTTAGTTACACACACAGATGCAGTAAAAATTTCAGATTTTGGTACCTCTAAAGAACTCAGCGATAAAAGTACCAAAATGTCTTTTGCGGGAACTGTGGCCTGGATGGCGCCAGAGGTGATTCGCAATGAGCCCGTCTCCGAAAAGGTGGATATCTGGTGAGTGGTGCTGATGCCTTCAGCTTCTGTTCAGCCCCGTGGTTTCCCAGCACTCGGGTATTCAGGAATCTTGAAAATCCTTTTCAGTTCTGAATCACAAGAAAGCCAAAACCCGATGGAGTTTCCTGGTAGTTTGTCCAGCCACCCAGATCCATTTTCCTGCAGCCCATGGGAAAAATTTTGAGGGGAAAAATTGTTTGAATGCTGCTTTTACTCCCCTTGATTTGAAGCCAGTGGGTTGTGAAAATGCAGTGGTTTTCACTTGAAGTTGTTTCCTGACTGGTGGTTTTCAGAGACGAGCATTTTGTCCCCTTAGATGTTCTTTTGCAGGGAAGCAAAGCGTGTTGGCGTTGGTGTGAGCCTGTTTGACTCACGGCAAGCCCGGCCAGGACAGTGTCCTGCCAGCAGATAGGGCACGCGAGCAAGTTGATGCTTCTGGGTTGGGAGTGAGGTGGTCGTACCTCGCTTTGGTAACCTGTATTGACTAGTTTCATGTCTTTGGTGTTTTGTTGGGATTGTAAATAAACCAAATAGCTCTCTGCTGCTATAATTTAACATTTTGGTCCTAAGGAAGAGAAGCAAAGCAAGCGTTCTTAACTGCCCCTTTCTGTTCTTGCAATAGGAAGTTCTTCCCAGGCAAGGTTCTCTGAATTATTTTTTCCTTTCTTTAGCCTTCCTTCCTTCCTTCAGCAGAAAAGAAATATCAGATGAGACTACACACACTTTTTGACACTGACGTCTATGGGAGGGAAGAAAGACAGGGCATCGACTGTGTTGCAGTAGCTGTAGCGATGTCTCACGCCTATGAAACTCTCACCTAGGGTCACACTGCGAGCAGAGGGAGCTTTGACCTTCATGCAAGGAAAGCCTGCAGAACACAGCCTTTGTTCTGTTGTCTCTAAAAGGGCTGGTCTGTATGTCCTGTATCAGGTGATCTGTTCTTGCCAGTAAGAATGGTCGAAAGTTTATCTCGGAAGAGATAATTTTCCTTTTCATTTAACAGGAGGAGATTTGGTGTTCAGGACAGTGCTGGGGCAGCAGAGGCAGAGTTGCTTGCTATGTGAAATAGCTACTTGTGGTTTTAAAACTCTAATAAACACTGTGGCACCTACTTGCAATTTCAGATCAGGCATATCTTGTTCCCTGTTAGCAATATTTTTGAAGCTCCAGAAGTTTCTGTTAAATTGCATTCACACAAAAGTTTTTCTCCTGGTTTCTCTCTTCTCCAGGTCGTTTGGGGTAGTTTTATGGGAGCTGCTGACAGGAGAGATTCCCTACAAGGACGTGGACTCTTCAGCCATCATCTGGGGAGTAGGTAGTAACAGCCTGCACCTTCCTGTCCCTTCCACCTGCCCCGATGGCTTCAAAATCCTCATGAAGCAGACGTGGTAAGGGCCCAAATCCTGCACTGCACAGACCTAGGGCTGGCTCCCAGCTCCTGCTGGACCCCCAGTAAAACTGGTGAAATGGGGGTCAGGGTGGGAGCGTTGAGCCCAGAGCACAGGGCTCTTAAATAACACACACTTGTCATGAGAGTTTTAACATTCTGGATTCTGCTTCATCGCGGGCAGAGGGCCCAGAAGGACACTTGGAGCTTAGAGATAGTAGGAAGAGAGCTGACTAGTTTGCTGGGTGTACAGGGCAGGGCAGCAGAGGGAGAGGAAGGACTGTTGAGAGGGGCTTGTGAGCGACAAGTAGTTGAACAGGAGAGGAGTGGAGAGCAGCGCTTGACGGAAACCCCACGAAGCAACAGCTACTCAGGAGCTGCCTGTCCAGTTTGAATCGGGAGCAGACAGTGTGAAGGTTGTCTTTGGTAGCTTCCACAGAGGTGGTTGTCTTGCCACAGCAAAGCAGGTGACAAAAGGAGCTGGAAGGAAAGCAGGAGTCCTGCTGTTGCAGTATCTGTGTTGAGAGGGGCTCTGCCTGGCTCTGCTTCCCAGTGACCACAAAGGCAGGAGGGGCTCTGGGAGGCTCCCAACACCCAGTGCGAACATTTGGATCCCCACCTAGTGGAAGCAGGTGGTTTGTGGTGGAGAAGTGGTTGAAGTGGCTGTTTCTTGTGCTGAGCACTGCAAACCATGCAGTCTGGTGGGTTTGGTCCTGAAGCTTGAGCCTCTTCTCAAAGATACAAACAGGTTTGTGCTTGAACATGGTCTTACAGAGACATTGGGTGGGTTACAGTGCTGTGTAGGCACATGTACTGTGTGGCAGCACTTGGTGTTTATAGACACCCTGTTTTATAGAATGTCAGTTATCATTTTTACTAGATTGAGAGTATTCCTGTTAGGAAATTTGAAAATTAATGGAATAATGAGGTGAGATCCGTTTCTTCTTGACAGACAAGTTAGAACTCAGTTTCAGTTTGCATCCTACCTTCCACTTTGTAATCAACTTTCCCCCTTTAAATGGTTTTGATCTCTTCTTATTCCTTCAGCATCAATCATCACAACCCAAAAAGTGAACACAAAATACCTTTAAACTATAAATAAACTTATATTCAGCCAAATCGAAAACTAGAAAAACTCCTTTGCTCTAATCTTTCAGAGAGCATATTCTAGTGAGAAACCCTTTCGGAGAGGCAGGAGGAGCTGGTGGTGTTAACCTGATCTCATACTTGCGTCTTTGTCTGTTCTGCTCCAGGCAGAGCAAACCCCGGAATCGTCCCTCCTTCCGGCAGACCCTGATGCACCTGGATATCGCATCTGCTGACGTGCTGGCTACTCCTCAGGAAACCTATTTCAAATCGCAGGTAACTGGAGAACGGCTGTAGTCCCTGAGTACTGGAGTTAGCCCCAAGGATCTGGTTTCAGAGGCTGCATTGAGTGCAGCTAGAATCCAGATCCACGATTTCAGTTGAATTCCTGGGGAGAAGCAAACTAATGGATGTCTTTAAAGCTTTTACCCAAGCTTTCACAAACTGAGACATCTGCCAGCATCGGCCCGAAACTCAATGTTGTCTCATTCACTTTTTCGTGGGGCTGCTGTGAGAGCAACAGCTGTGTTTGTAGTGGAGATGAGCAGGGCAGCCATCGGGACAAGGAGCTATAACGGGGCAGTGGAGGGACTCTGGGAAGAGCTAGCAGTATGTTCTCAGAGAATCCTCTGAGTCCTACCCAGGGAGCAGCCGTCTGCTCCCAAGGAGGGGATGAGGATGAACCCAGCCTCCAGCACTGAGGATCCATGTGCTCTTGGGGTGTATGTGAGGAAGAGGGTGCATTTGTTAAAGCTGCACGAACCAGGGCTTCAAAGGCCAAATAGAATTTGTATCGCCCCAGTGACGGTCATCATCCCAAATCATAAGCCTTTCTGTTTACTTTAAATGTCAGAACGGAAGAAAATGCTGTGTTAGGATGGAAAGGGCTTTAGGAATTTTTTAAAAGTACTTTTTAGACAAGGCAGATGTGTTTTAAATTGTTTAATCAGAGCTCAAAATGGGAAATATCATGTTGCAGCATTGTTACCCCAAAATACTTAAGCTAACAGAAATACATTTTCAACCCAAACCTGTAATTTTCTGCAGACACAGAGAAGGTTGCCCAAGAGTTTTTCTTTGGTGCAACCAGGGATCCTAATCCTTTGTAAATTTCTGAAAGTAAAATGGCTTCCCTAGGCTGAATGGCGAGAAGAAGTGAAGAAACATTTTGAGAAGATTAAAAGTGAAGGCACTTGTATCCACCGGCTGGATGAGGAATTGATTCGCCGCCGAAGAGAAGAGCTGAGGTCTGTTGAAAGTCTTTTATGTTTACTGCTCACTTCTCACCCAGCCTTCTTTTCTCCACCTCCCTCAGCTTCTCTTCACTGGGCATGTGCTCCAGCCCCTCCCTGGCTTTTTTCATGCTCCTCTTGTACTAAGGACCCCAAACCAGGACTCAGTATTCCTGGTGGCATTTGTTTGGGCAGCTCAAATTCCTCGTGAATTGAGAAACTGAAGTTCTCACTGGCCTCAGGCACTGTGTGGCTGAGGGAAAGCTAGAGAGAGGGAAATGGTGTTTCATTGCTGTATCAAGGTCTTAATTGTTGTCAGTGTTAGCTTCCTCTGGGCTTCAGTGCAATGCAGCGGTCAAATCTGACTTTACTAAAGCACCTGTACTTTTCCTTACTCTCCTCTCTTGGCCTATGGGCATCAGATTGTGGATTAACGACTTTTCTGTTTTGCAGACACGCGTTGGATATCCGTGAACACTATGAGAGGAAGCTGGAGCGAGCCAATAACCTGTACATGGAGCTCAGCGCTATAATGCTGCAGCTGGAGGTCCGTGAGAAGGAGCTCATAAAGTATGTATCTCTGGGCGTAACAGCATGTCATGTGTGTGGAGGGAAAAAGCAGCGCTTGGTTTCTAAACTGGTTAGTGGCACTTGTAGATACAGCATCCCCTGGAAGAACTCCAGGTGAAGAAAGAGCTGGCAGTCAGAGCGAGGACCCTGAAGAGCAGATTGATGCAGACCCCTTAGTGCACGTATGCTTACCTAGTGTTTACTGACTGGGAGGAAGGCACCTTTCCCATTTGGTGTTGGCATCCTTTGCCCCCTTTGTAAAGAGAAAAGTATTGCTGTGTCTGGACGGTGCGTCAGGGCCCTGTCCCAGCTGTCTCATCTCTGCAGAGGGAGTTTGGAAGATGCCTGTGTCCCAGAACGATGGTTTGTGTTGCACCCAGCACAGTGGACAAAGAGGCGTGCAGCATGTTCTCAGTGGAGCTGTCTCACTCTTCAGCAGGAGCTGCAGTTGCATAAAGAAAGAACTGATTGGGGTTTTTAATTTTCCTTCCCTAATGTTTCAGGAGGGAACAAGCAGTGGAAAAGAAATACCCTGGGACGTACAAACGCCACCCAGTCAGACCAATAATCCACCCCAATACAGTGGAGAAGCTGATGAAGAGGAAAGGGGTCTCCCATAAGCCAGGCAGCCAGACCAAACGGTAAGAAGGAACAACCTGGTTCTGTGCCAGGAACTAGCGGTGGATCCCATCGAGAGGAGCAGGCACCTGACTTTCCTTTGGCTCTGATAGCAGCACAGGATGAGCCAAAGGGGTGTTCAGTCTTGGGCCTGCTCTGATCCTCAGAACCGCAGTTGATTTAGTTATCTTAAGGTAAAAGGGATGAATCCTGCCATCCCTTCTGCCAGGGCATCTCTCAGGAACCGTTTGGTCTGTATAATTTTTTTTTGCAGCCGATGGTGCTTTGACAGTAGGTGCCTAATGTGTGTCTGGAGTTCTACACTGTCCGAGCAAAGAGCATTTAGGTTGTCCTTGACTTAAATGGTAATAAGCAGGATCAAGGTCTGTGGAAATCAGCTGGTGCTGGAGGAGGATGGATTCATTATTGAGGGATCAAATTGGGATATGAGCTATGGGAGTTCACGCTGTCCTTTTCAGCTTTTCCTCTTCTGCGTGGCTTTCAGAAAGCGAGCTCTCTATTTTGTTCTTCCTGCTTCTGGGATTTCCAGGAGTTAAGAGTCCTGATGAACAGTGAGTAATTGCTTCTGAATTAATATCCACATGTGCCTGTGAAATGAGCAGGCTGATAACCATCAGCAGATGGAGACCCTGTTGTGCTGAGCAATGTACGTGTGCATAGAGAGAGATGTGCCCTGCACCAGGGTCTCCAGAGGGAGCCGTTCTGGGAGCAGAACATCCAAATAGGGCTGGAAAAAGGAGAGTTGATGGCAGATATTGAAAAAGCACTCAGGAATGAGTGGGCTGAATGGAAAGGACATTGAGTAGAGAGGATCAAAGGAGAGTAAACGCAGAAGTCAAACAGGTGATGGATTTTAGAAAGCAGAGTGTGCTTGTGGCTGCAGCTGCCTCTTCATCCCAGCTGCAAGACAGTGTTGTTTCTTAGTTTGTGGTTTAACAGGTAACTCCTGCTTCCAGGCCGGATCTCCTGAAGTCAGAGGGCATACCCAGCACAGAAGCAGCGTCCAATGGCTCACCAGTCTCAGGGAGTCCCAAAATGTCCACACCGAGTGGCAAAAGCCGCTATCGCAGCAAGCCACGCCACCGACGAGGGAACAGCAAAGGCAGCTACAACGATTTTGCAGGGATCTTGAAAAACCAGCCAGTGCAAGACGATGCACCCCCGCCTCCACCCCATAATCATTCTCCTCATCCCAGCCTACCGCAGCCTGGCCACAGCCACCCCCATGGCCATCACTCACGGCTTCATGCCCACGGACAAGATATCGCAAACTGCGCAAACAACCTAAGGTACTTTGGCCCTGCAGCTGCGCTGCGGAGCCCTCTCAGTAACCACGCGCAGAGGCGGATGTCTGGTTCCAGCCCCGATCTCATCTCTGCTGCTATGGAAGTGGATTGCCGAAGGAATCTGGAGAGCAAAGAAAGCAAAGCTGATCACTGGGAGTGTTGCAAAACAGATCCATATGATTCCTGCCTTCAGTGCAGGGAAGAGGACAGCGGTCAGGTACAGATTTCATCTGCAGAAACAGGAATGAGCTGTTCCCAGTCACCAACATCTGTCTCGCTGTACGAGAACGTGCAGTTCATTGAGAAGATGGAAGAGGAAGGCTTCAGCAGCTCGAAGTCGGCGTCTGCCCTGGCCACTCCGCAGCACATGGCTTCCTCGGTCCTGCCGTGCAAAGCAAGGCCCCTTCAAAAGGTAAGGACGGCAAGCAGTGGTGTGAAAAGAACCAAAGCTTGCTCTTCTTCTCCCTCTCTGGCAGCAGGAGGTGTGTGGCACAGAGGGGTGGCTGGGTAGAGGATGGCAGCAAAGCCATGTTTCGTGCACATAGCAGTGGAGTTATGTGTACAACTTTATCTTAAGGAAATCACGCTGATCTGAACTTTGCTTTATGATCTGGACGTGCTTTTAAAGTGGAATCCTGTAGGCATATCAGTGATTCCTGCTGATAAAGAGCGCTATCAAATGAGGTTTAGGCAGGGCTTAGTTCGCTGTTGCTTGCAGTTTAACCTGTTGTTGTTCGAGTTGAAACTTGTTCTACTTATTTTTTGTTGTTGAAACAGTCTCAAACTGTTTTCAAGCCTTTCTCAAAACAAAGGAAGGGGTAAGTTAATTCTTTCGGTGATGCGTCATGTAACAGTTTCATTGAGAATCTTTAGTGCTGCTGTGCCTCAGAACAGAAATCCCATGTTTGCCGTGGTCTTGGGGCCATCCCTTTTCCTCTGCCGGCCTTGAACAACCACTCTTGGCTGAAAGTCACAGCTCGCGTGTGTTTTGTGAAAGTTTTTCAAGTCAGAAATGTTATGATGCAGTTGTAAAGGAGCAGTTCTTCATTCCTCCTGCTTCCATTCAGGTGGGGAGAGAGGTAGGAGTTCAAAGAGCAGGAAAACTGACCGGGGTGGAAGAGTGAAGGAAGAGAGGATGAGTACCAGTGTGGTTTGGGCCCAGACTGAAGGGAGAAGGAGCTCATAGTACGAGGGAATGGAATCAGATCGAGGCTGACTCTGAACAATGGGTTGGCAGGTAGGATAGGATAGGAGGAGACTGTAAAAACCAAGAGAGCGGGGGGTGGATTTGCATGGGAAAAGGAGAACAAAAGTCTCAGTGCTCACTGGGGACAACTGAACAAAACTCAAGTTTTTCTGCTTGGTGAAACCCACCAGCAAAGCCTTGTTACCCCCATCCTGCTGTGCAGTGGGCTCCTGTGAAGGAGAGTCAAATCTGTGAACCAAGAGTGCCAGATCAGCTCTGTAATTTATGTGGATTTTGGTATGACACTAATTACTGGGCTTGCTTCTGTGAAAATACATAACATTGTGTGCTCAGTGCCTGCTAGAGCACTCCAGTGGATTTCAGTCTATCACTCCACATTCAGAAACAGCAACGTTAAGACTGCCTAAAAGTATCTCCTGGTTACAAGGTTGGTTGAACCAGCTTTTGCTGACATGTGGGTTATTTTCTTGTCTGGATTGTTGGAGCCCGTTGACACAGCGACTTTGTCCTGGAGGACCAAGGGGCAGCCGTTGGTTCATGCTTGTGCTTTCACACATGTGACACAGTTCTTGTCCTTGTTTTCTATCAGAGCGGTGATGACTCTTCAGAAGAGGAGGAGGGCGAAGTAGACAGTGAAGTGGAGTTTCCACGTAGACAAAGGTAAAGGGCAAACTCACTCCAATCTCTCTTAGGGCAAAACTCAGGAGAACTGTTGTAGCAGCACCCGCCAGCATGGAAACTGTAGGAGGTGCTGGCACGAGAACAGCATCGTGTCCAGTGCGTCCTGTCTGCTCCAAGATGTGAAAGGCAGCCCAGCGCTTTGCAGAGCTCTTGCTGCCAGCCTTGCAGAGCAGTTATGACTCAGCTGGAGATGTTCTTGGGGTGGTAAGAGGCTCTTGGAGAGTTGATGAAAAGCCTTTCCTAGGGATAGTTACTGTTGTCACAGAATCACAGAATGTTTTGAGTTGGAAGGGACCTCAAAGCCCGTCCAGTCCCACCCGTGCCATGGGCAGGGACACCTCCCACTGCATCAGGGGCTCCAAGCCCCATCCAGCCTGGCCTTGAACCCCTCCAGGGATGGGGCAGCCACCCCTGCTCTGGGCAACCTGGGCCAGGGACTCCCCACCCTCACAGCAAAACATTTCTGCCTAAGATTTCATCTCAATCTCCCCTCTTTCAGCTCACTGTCCCCCTCATCCTGTTCCTGCACTCCTTGATCAAGAGCCCCTCCCCAGCTTTCCTGTAGGCCCTGTCTTTTGCTCAAAGACACTTTTTGAATGTTCAAGCCCTCAGCCCAGTGTGGAGGAGCGAGCAGGTGGTGCTGCGTGTGCTGTACCTGAGCGATATCTGCTAGGGGAACAGGCCTTGAGCAGCCTGGGCTGCCTGTTACAGCGAGCAAGCCCCATTTGTATTGTGCTGAAGATGCCAGGTGAAAGTACAGGTGTGAAAATCTGCTTGGATCGTTTGAACTGCAGCACTGTGCTGGCTCTCCAGCTCGTTCCTCGTTTGTGCAGCGAGAGTGTGGGCAGAAACCCGTCTACTGAGGAGCTGTAACTTCTCTGTCAGGAGTGGGCCCAGGGGGGTCTGTCGAGGCCGCGTACGGCAGAGTAGCTGGACACAGCACCTGGGAAATGGCTTTTCCTTTGCAGTCAGAGGCACTGTGGTACAAGCTGAACGCTGATCTCTCCTGGTTTGCAGACCTCACCGCTGCATTAGTAGCTGCCAGTCCTACTCAACCTTCAGCTCGGAGAACTTCTCTGTGTCAGATGGAGAGGAGGGGAACACAAGTGATCACTCGAACAGCCCAGATGAGCTGGCTGCCAAGCTGGAAGATGAGCTGGCTGAGAAGCTGGAGGACATGCTGTCCCAGACTCCAGAGATCCCCATTGAAATCTCCACCCAGTCCGATGGGCTCTCAGACAAAGAGTGTGCTGTGCGGAGAGTCAAGACTCAGATGTCTCTGGGCAAGCTTTGTGCAGATGAACACGGCTGTGAGGTAAGTTTAGCAATGCCCTTTTCCTTCTGTTGAGTGTAAAAAAAAAGTGCTATGGAAAGGAATCCATGGGCCAGAAAGTTGGATGACGGCTTAGGAGATGTTGTGGTAGATACCCTGCAGCAAAGCAACTGCCGACATTCCAGCTCTTCCTCAGACTCTGCCTGATGAGTGGACAGAGGAAGGCAGCACTAACAAAGCTGAACGTAAGGATGCTGGTAAGGATGAGCATAATGTCAGGAGACCATTGGATTTGCAGTTGCATTGAGTAGGATAATAAAAAATAGCACATAAAGTAAATAAAGTAATGGAAACGATAAATCTGCCTTCCTCAGACTTACCCATTGACAGCCTTGCTGATGAAGCTGGAAAGATTTTCTTCCCCTTGCTGTC
The DNA here is from genome assembly GCA_013389865.1 of Piaya cayana. Classification (NCBI taxonomy): domain Eukaryota; kingdom Metazoa; phylum Chordata; class Aves; order Cuculiformes; family Coccyzidae; genus Piaya; species Piaya cayana. The sequence continues at coordinate 6,965 of WAAB01010409.1, read as the reverse complement.
CCTCAGGTGTTTGGGGGAGGGAGGGCAGAATGTGCTGCACTGTCTGTAACTCCATCAGTGTTTGTGGTGCCTGACTAGATATTTTTCCGCTGTCCCCGTGTTGACGGGAGGTGAGCGGCCTTTAGCAGGGCGCCTGTGTCGTTGCTGTCTCCTGTTGCTGCCGGTCTTTCCTCCTCTGGTGGTGATGTTTGCTGTCTGCTCTTACAGGCTGGGATGGTGTGGCTGATCCGCAGTGCAGGAATGTTGCTCACCTCTTCCCTTTTTGCTTTGCAGAACCCAGCACAGTTTGGAGAATCAGACTGTGACTCTTCTGAAGGGGAGTGTTCTGATGCCACCGTCAGGACCAATAAGCCCTGCAGCTCTGCTACTTGGTAATACAGATCTCCCCACAGCTTCCCGATACTGGCATTTTGATTTCCCTGAGATTCCACTTCATTCCCCTTCATCACACTTTACAGGAAGAGAAGATGCTTCTCCTTCCCACCCCAGGAGTGATTTGCAATAACCCGAACCTCTGGAAAATGTCCAAATGAAATTAATTCTCTTTGAGCATTTCAATCAAGAATGGCAGGGATGTATTTTATTGAATAATCTAGTTACTGTAACATGGATATTTATTTTTTTGACATTTTAACACTTTTTACTGTAAAGAGTGGATTGTATTTATAGAAACACAGACTTGTTGCAAAAAAAACCACAAACCAGTTCAGAAAGCAAGCACATTACAGAGAAACATCCTGGCTCCTGCCTGGACAGCTTTGTGTGCAGACACGGAGGGATTCTCTTGCTGCTTTCACAGGGGACCAGGCCTCTTGGCCCTGAAGATTGAAGAACAGATCAAGAAAACGAAACCACTCAGTCTTATCAAGTGAGGAAGCATAAAAAGACTTTACTGTAGGGTAACCTGTGAACAAAGCATATTCAGTATAACCAGCCGGGTCGTTTTTAATCAGAAGGTGGACGTGTTCCTGGAGAAAAGTGGTACCGAGGTGCTAACATCCAGGATCTTCTGAGCGGATACATCCCCAGGAATGTAATAGTGGGGTTTATTTTAAGGATTTTTAGTTCCTTTTTTTAATCGGCATTTTTCTGTGCGATCCTGCAAATGTATTCTAACCTCGTCCTCTCAAGAATTGGTATAAGAGCACTTGTTAACATCGTCCTTGCTTCACTCTGGCAGTGCTGACCTCCAGCTGAGCAGGGGAACCTCTTTGAGACGCAGCGTGCCATTTCCCAGGGTGCTTCCTCCTCTGACCTCCTGTCTGTTTTGGTCCAAGAAATCAACTGCAGCGGTGTTGGAAAGGCCAGAACTTGCAAACCGCGGAAAGCACATCCTGCAGAGCTGGAGCGCTGGGGAGGGAACTGGAGATGCCAGTACCGGACCTGGAGAAACAGCCTCTCACCTACAGCAGCATCGATAACCAGCAGAGAGCTGAGTGTGGAGGGGGAAGACTGGGAATCACTGGCCTAGGCAAGGGCATCAGCTCTGTCTCCTTACTCGCTATACGCTCTTGAAAGCACTAACAGCTGCCTACCCTTCACGTCGGGCTGTGTGCAAACGGGTTGCACAGGGAATCTTGATGGTGGCTGTGGCCCGGAGGCCTGTGTTTCTCCGTCAAGCTGAAACTCGGCAGGTGAAAGCGAGGGCCTTACCGGTATGTGACAGGCCGAGGCATTGGCAGATGGGAAAAATTTGTTTTCTGATTAGAACTCATAGTGCCTTCCCTTAAAACACTCTTCTAAATCCATACTGAAAGAGAACAAAACAATAGAGTACGCTTCCCCCCCCACCTTAGTTGATGTCCCCCTGCAAGAGCTTTCCCTCCGCCCTCCTTAGCGTGCTGGGTGGTGCGGCTGTGCCCCGCGGCCGCGCTGCCGGGTGCTGCTCCGCAGGCTGGCGCACCGGCCAGAGGTGAACGGCAGGAATGGACCGTGGACAGGTACTTCTGTTGCTTCATTTGTTTACATTTTATGTTAAAATATTGATTTGAATTTAACTTTGGTAACTTATAGCCTCACGGCAAAGCGAAGGAAAATGTCTTACTTATACAGAGAGCAGTATTGTATGAGTTAAATTATCCCGTATTTTTAAATTTCTGTAGCTGGACTACACACAGATCTTAAGTTATGATGTTATTTTATTATTTATTATCATTTCTGTAGATCAGAAGGTTGGCTTCACCGCTAGCACAATTGTAATCTGTTTGTGTGACGTTACCTTCTCCCTGATGGCGGGGTGGGAGCAGAGCTAGTCTCGGCCGCTGTCAGCGGTTGCTGCTTCTGGTGGTTTCCAAGGACGCGGTTACACGGGGCTGACAGCCGCCAGGGCTGCTCTGAGAGGAGTGGGTACAGTCAGCCCCGTGGGCCCTGCCGTGTTCTTGGTGGTTGATGCTGCAGTTTTGCTCCTCTTGCCGGTAGAGTTGGCAGCCCTGGAGCTGGTGGGAACGGTGACCAGGGAGCAGGTGGCATTTGAATTGATCACAAAGTGATTAACCATCACGAGATCCCCTCGCAAGAGCATTCAAAAGGACCAGTGGAGAGGAGGGCAGTGACTCTGGGCAGCAGGTACGAGATCAAGGGTGTCCAGCAGCTGGATCCCCGTGGTTGATCACCAGTGTGGGACCAAACAGGCTGCTGGAGAGCAGAGGGGGCGAGCAGCTCGGCCCTAACTGCAGCAGCAATACTCAGCTCTGGGTCGAGGCAGAATGCGAAGGGGAAGGAAGCTCTTTTCTGGCTTGTTTTGTGTTTCCTCTCTCTTCATCAGTGGAGAACTGTGTGCACCTACCATATGCACACGAGGAATACCCAGTGATTGCATAGAGCGAGGCTGAGAACCACCATTGGATGTCACCTATGGCAGAGGGTGCCCAGACTCTTCTGTCCCGATGGGGCAGGCAGGGCGATGCCTGCAAAAGCAAAGCTGAGCCCTGCAGGTTGCCAGCTGCCCCGCTTCGCTCTGGTTTATGCGCTTGGGCCATAATTGCACTGTTAGGATTCAGTGTCACTTCCCAGAGCTGCTGTCCCTTCAGGGCTGCCTCTAGGGCTGCTTCCCTCGCTCAAACACGGAGCCCTGGCCCTGTAGAGATGTAATCCTGGCCTCCCCCCCGACACAGCCCATGCCCTCGTGGGCTGCTGTACAAGCATTTTCCTTAGTGAAACCTCCCTGGAACCACAGACAGATGTGGTCTCCATGCTGCTGTACGGGTGCCTCTGCTGTAGTTCCTTGCACTTTCTCTCCTGGCAGGGTATGGGGCTGAGGGGTGTAAATTGGCTTCCTCCTTGCAGTGAAACCGCCTTTGCAGGACAGAAGTAAAGCGTGGGTTCCCTTTCCAGCATTCCAGCTACCCCAGTCCGGTTCTCGCAGCTGCTGACAGCTCCTGAACACTAGCCTAGACTTTCTTCCAGAGCTGAATGTCGCCTTCCCCACTGTCGTGTTAACCATTTCATCTTGGCCCTGTCCGGTAGTGTCCATCTCCCTCTTCCCTGCTCTGCGGATTCCTGATACAAACTTGATTTTTTTTTGTATTGAACAGTGTACAGTGATGGAAACCAGAATGACTATCAAAGCAAACAATGCATGGAATAAAAAGCCAGTGTACTTCAATGCTTACTGGACTGTTCTGGTGATCTGGAAATGATGGTTTGTGTGCTTTTGCATCATGTCATGAAGCCTTTTAAATAACCGTTAAGTGAGCAGCTTGTTGTTACCTGTCTCTGAGCACAGCTGAACAGGAACCACTGGGAGCTCCGTGTGGCAGGGCAGTCCTGGTGGGACACATGGAGCCCCCCACCCAGCCCCGAGGAATCCCCAGTGTCAGCCTTTGCTCTTGGGCAAACGAGCCTTGTGTGCAATGTCAGCTGGGGGACTGAATGTGATCTGTGACTTCTCATCCTGGGAGCCTGGCTGTCCCACTCGGTTCCAGTCCTGCTAGCAGGGAAGGTGCTAAAATGGATGAAGCGCTTGCTCTGTCAGCTTCCCTTGGAGTCTCCTTCTCTGGAGATGCTCAAACCCATCTCGATGTGTTCCTGTCCAAGCTGCTTTAGCAGAGCCGGACTGGATGAGCTCCTGAGGGCTCTTCCAACCCCAACCATTTTGGGATTCCCAACTGCTCTGGGGTCTCCCAGCTGTCCCTTTCTGTGCCAGAAAATTTATTTTATCCTCCAAGTGGAGGGGAGAACTCCCAGAGAACAGAGCATGGAGGTGCAGACACCAAAAATCCAGGAGCACAGCATCCTCTCTAGGGGCTGTTTTCCAGCAGCTGCGATGGGGCCTACCTGCCCATTTGGAAACCTTCTAGTTACATGTTAGCAAACGTAGATCTAAAGGTGCTTCTCAAGGACAAATTCCTGTCAGCCAGGCACGTCCACTCCCCTTTTTTCCTCTCTGTAGTCTCTGTGGGGAGCAGCAGCCACTGCCAGTCCCCAGAAGCGACCTTGCGTTTGCTGACATGTGCATAATCCATACAGGCAGCTCACAGCTGGTCCTAAATCCCGTGCCCTGAAATCCTGGTCCCAAATCCTGTGCAAGGGCCCTGAAACATCATTACTGTTTCTCAACTAAACACGTACTACTGCACCCAGCAGAACAGCAGGGCGGGTTCCTCACGTTAGGCCAGAAGTGCTCAGTGAGCGTGGGTGGGTTTGGGGTGGGCAGAGGGTTTGCCTGGAGCCGGGCAGCAGCAGCAGCTCCACAGGCCCCGTGCCCCAGGCTGTGGTTGGACAGGGCACGCGCCTGCGTCTCTCAGAGGGGGCAGGAGGTCCTTGCTGCCACACCAGCTGCACCTTTGAGCCAGACTTGCTGGGACATGGGGGAACCCAATGGGACTTGGTCTGGGGGGAACAGAATGGGGAAGGGGCACTTGACCCTGTGTCTGAGAGCTGGGAGGGATTAAGAGGTTCCCATTTCTCTTCCTCGTGGGATGCTAATGCTCCTGATGGTTTTTTTCCATTGTTAATGAGGTTGCTGCGGGCCAGCACACACCAGATCCAGGCCGATTTGAAGGCAAACGAAAGAAGCCTTCACAGACCCCCCCATACAGACAGCACTCTCTGCACAGATACACACACAGGCAAACATTCATTAAAAGCAAGAACCCTACACCTCCTCTTAGATGAGAGGAACAATTATAAACTGTAATTGTCCTTGGTCCTTGATGGCACAGAGCATGCAGTGCAAAACCCCACAGAAGAAAAACCTGCAGCTTCTGTGAGGCAGCCCCCAGCGTCCGGGGCACCCAAGCCATCATGAGTTCTTTTTGCCGTTGAGGACTGGAGAGCGCTTATCATCATCCAGCTTCAAGTGCTTCTTGGTGTATTTCTTGATGAGGACGCCCGGTATCAGAGCTGCCACGGCCAGGGCGAGCAGCTTGAGCACCATGTCCCAGGAGAAAATGGCATCCAAAGAGCTGAGTTCTGACAGGATGGCCCCTGTCTGCACGCAGATGAAATTATACGGGGTAAGACCTGAAAGAGTCAGAGCAAAACCCCAGCTCGTTAGCATCCCCCGTGTAAATGTCACGCTGTCCCCTCGGTCTCCCCGGGCCTCACCGATGAGAACGGAGAAGAAGAACTGGGACAGGGGGATGTTTAAAATGGGAGCGGAGATATTCAGAAACCAGTTTGGCGTCATGGGGAACAGCCTCAGGAACAGCAGGAAGAAAAACAAGCAGCTCCTGTTTTCTTCCACCTGCCAAGAGAAACACTACAAGCGCTTTCCGCTCTCTGGGTGACAGCGGCCTCTGCGTGGCCACCAGACTGAGCGGTTTTAAGTTTTTCTCTAACCGGCTGCGATGTAACCTCGTTTCGGAACCGAGTTAACCCGCCCCCTTTATTTCTGCTCGGGCCTAACGGGGCGCAGGTAGGAGGGCTCCAACCCGCCCCCGGCCCGTGCCCTGCAAGGTCCCTTCCGACCCAAGGGACTCTACGATTTCGCGGTCAGCCGGTTCCCCCCGTCCTCGCCCCCCGGTCCCCGCTCACCTTGCGCTGCAGCCGCTCCACGCGCTCCGGGAACCAGCGCAGGAGGAGCCTCTTGCCGAAGGCGCCGGCCAGCAGGTAGCAGAAGGTGGCGCCCAGGGCGGTCAGCGCCGAGCACAGCGCCAGGGCGGCCCAGGGCCCGAACAGCGCCCCGGCCAGTACGTTCTGCGGGCACCGCGCGGAGCTCCTCGGTACCGGCCGGTGCCCCCGACCCCGCCCGGTACCGGTCAGTGCCCTCCCCGTACCCCCCCACGGGTCGCTGCCCGGTCAGTGTCCCCCCCTGCCCTTCCGTTCCGGTCGGTTCCCCCCACAACCCCGTCCGGTGTTCCCCCCAATCCCCTCCGCCCCAGTTCCGGTCCGTGTTTTCCCCCACTTCTCTCTCCGCTACTAGTCGTTTCCCCCCCAAACCCCGTCCGGTACCGGTTGGTTCCCCCTCCCTCCCCCACTCGCCACACCGGTCGGTTCCCTCCACCCGCACCCCCCGTACCGGTCGGTGTTTTCCCCACCCCGTACCGATCGGTCCCCCCCGCCCCGCCCGGAGCCACCGGAGCCCCCGTACCAGGACGCCGGAGCCGGGGATGGCGAAGCTCTGCTTGTAGAGGTAGGCGGCGCAGAAGAGCGCGAGGGCCGCGCCGCGGTGGTGCCGCTGGAAGTCTCTCAGCGCCGCCGCCAGCTCCCGCAGCTCCGCCGCGTCGCTCGGGAAGCGCAGCGCCCTGAGGGGAGCGGCGGTCACGGCGCCCCGGGCCGCCCCGCGCCCCCCGGTCCCGGCACCCACCTGCCCGCGCCCAGACGCGCCGACAG
>WAAB01010407.1:0-15246 GCA_013389865.1 Piaya cayana | reverse complement strand
AGCCCAGGACACGGAGGGTTTCTAGACTGGGACCTCACATTCCTGGCTCATGTTGAGCTTCTTCCCATGAGGTTGGAACTGGATGATCTTTAAGGTCCCTTCCAACCCAAACTATTCAGTGATTCTGTGATTCCCACCCAGCCGCCCCTCCATGTTTGGGTCACTTCTAGCCTGGCTTCGTTAAGCCCGTGAGGTGAAACGAAGCATACGAACCCCTCAAGCAATTCCTGCCTTTGCTGTCCCTGCTTGGAAGGGTGGAAGCCGCAACGTTACGGCCTTCGGCGCTAGACCTTGTCCTTGATGGCTCTGGTCACCGCAGTCACCAATTGATAGCAGTAATCACGCTTAATTAGAGATCCCGTTAGCTGGAGCTGCTGGCACCGAGTAGCTCATCATCCTGGGAAGCGGCGTTGCCTTAGAAACCAAAGGATTGCAGAGAAACGATTGTGTTAGATTAAAAAAAAAAAAAAAACCAACCCAGGCGAGGCATTAGAAGGGATAAGTGAGCGCTCGGGGAGGGAAGTAAAAATAGAAGCACTAGGCTGATTCATCTGGTGAGGCTGAGAGCCTCCAGATTGGGTATTAAGGGGTGACGTGGTGATGTAGCCGTGAGCTTCCCTGCTCGGTGGCCGGAGCTGCCTCAGCCCGAGCGCCCGCGTCCACCTGGGAAGGGCCAGAGACAGGGAACCATCCACTCATGGAAGGGTTTGGGTTGGAAGGGACCTCAAACATCATCTAATTCCAAACCCTCTGCCATGGGCAGGGACACCTCCCACTGCATCAGGGGCTCCAAGCTCCATCCAATGAGGCCTTCAACACCTCCAGGGATGGGGCAGACACAGCTTCTCTGGGCAACCTGTTCCAGTTCCTCCCCACCCTCATCCTGAAGAAATTCTCCTCCTGTCCAGTCTAACTCTGCCCCTCTCCAGTTTATCCCCATTGCCCCTCGTCCCATCCCCACAAGCCTTTGGGAACAGCCCCTCCCCAGCTTTCCTTGAGCCCCTTCAGGTTCTGGAAGCTCCTCTAAGGTCTCCTCAGAGCCTTCTCTTCCCCAACTCTCTCAACCTGTCCTCGGACGGGAGGTTCTCCAGATGTTGCAGCAGCTCTGGCTCTAGGGCTGTTTGATGTTGGTGCTGAAGCGTGTGCTGGATCCTGCTCAGAATTCTCGGTGGCAGCTGTACCTGTTGGCAAAGATGGGATTTTGTGTGGTAGAAGGATGCAAACAGGATTTCCCCCTCCTGCTGCAGAACAGGGCTGTCTTGGCACTGGGAGGGTGTGAGGAGCTCCAGGCGTGAAGCTCCACATCCAGAAGCTGCACCAGGGTCTGGCTCTCAGGAGTTTGGAACTGTTCCATTGCCGTTATTGGACACGTTCTTGGAAAGAAAGGTGGTGGAGAGCCAAGAGGGTCGTGAAACCCTGAGTTTGATACTTGGAGAGCAGGGAACCTTCCTCAGAGTTGAGCTCCGTGGTACCTCCAGTCCTCTCCAACACCTTCCTTTGACCTTGACTCCTGCATTCAGGTTGGACCCTTCATTCCAAGAAAGACCTTGAGGGGCTGGAGAACGTCTGGAGAAGGGAACGGAGCTGGGGAAGGGGCTGGAGAACAAGGGTTGTGAGGAGCAGCTGAGGGACCTGGGGCTGTTTAGCCTGGAGAAGAGGAGGCTGAGGGGAGACCTCATTATCAAAGGAGGTTGTGGTGAGGTGGGTGCTGGAGTTGAGAACAGGCAGATGGAAACATCGTGGGTGAAGCTCTTGACATCTCTCCGTGTCTGAACTCTGCGTCACCTCCATTAATGTCTCGAGCAATTAAATATTAGATGACTCGGGAGGTTTTTCATAGCTCAGCGTCTCTCTGCTTGCGAGCATCCCAGGTACCAAACACGGTTCATTTCCTACGTGAAAAAATGGATTAAATTAAGTAGCTTGGGTGGTTGTTTCAGAATCACGGAATGGGTTGGGTTGGAAGGGACCTCAAGGCTCATCCAGCTCCAACCTCTGATCATGAGCAGGGACACCTCCCGCTGGATCAGGGGCTCCAAGCCCCATCCAACGTGGCCTTCAGCACCTCCAGGGATGGGATCTGGGGATTGTGGTTGATGGCAAATTAGAATCATGGAAATATAGAGAGGGTTGGGTTGGAAGGGACCTCAAAACCCATCCAGTTCCACCCCGGCCATGGGCAGGGACACCTCCCACTACATCAGGGGCTCCAAGCTCCATCCAACGTGGCCTTGAGAAGTGGCTGAGTGACAGAGGGAGAGCAGCGGTGCCACGGGATTGGGTGACTTTAAGGTTTGAGGAGCAAATTGAGAACTTCTAGAGTGAGCAGAGACCTTCAAACATCAGTCCCACAGCAGGAGAGACAATGTGAACCGTGTGTCCTCCTTCCTGCCAGCAGGACAACTCCGAACCTGACCAAGGTTGATCAGGGAAGTGGTGGCTGCCCCATCCCTGGAGGTGTTGAAGGCCACGTTGGATGGAGCTCAGAGCCCCTGATGCAGTGGGAGGTGTCCCTGCCCATGGCAGGGTTGGATCTTGATGATCTTTAAGGTCCCTTCCAACCCAAACCATCCCATGGTTCCATGATTCTTACTTGCAATCAACCACAACCCCCAGATCCCATCCCTGGAGGGGTTCAAGACCATGTTGGATGGAGCTCGGAGCCCCTGATCCAGTGGGAGGTGTCCCTGCACGGTGGAGCTGGAACTGGATGGACTTTGAGGTCCCTTCCAACCCAACCCAACCCCTTCCATGACTCTGTGAATATTTTGAAGTTCTGAGAAGCAGCCGAGGCCCTTTGAGCGAGGAAGCTGTGGGTGGAAGTGTTCTGGTTAATTAGAGGGATCTCACGGAGGCTTCAGATAACTTACAGTTCCTGAGTCATTGTTTTTAAATATAGCAGCCTCTTCACTCCGGAGCTTAAATACGAGGAGATAAATGTGGCAGCAGGTTAAATTCAGGGGGCGTAGAGGAGCCTGCAGCCTCCGGGTGTGAAAATTCGGTTCTCCTTGGTTCAACTACCTCAGCAAGTCCTAGAATCCTAGAAGCGCCAGGTTGGAGGAGACCCGCTGGATCATCGAGTCCAACCATAAGTCCTTGCACAGCGTCAGGGGCAGCGGGTTCTCCTGGACCAGACTCCATCGGGGTCAGGAATTGTAGGATTATGGAATGGTTTGAGTCAGAAGGGACCTTAAAGCTCATCCAGTCCTACCCCCTGACCTGGGCAAGGACTCCTCCCACTGGAGCAGGGGCTCCAAGCTCCATCCAGCCTGGACTTCAGCACCTCCAGGGGTGGGATCTGGGCGTTCTGGTTGATGGCAAGAACCGTGGAACCATGCGATGGTTTGGGTTGGAAAGGACATCCAAATCCATCCAGTCCTACCCCGCACGGGCAGGGACACCTACCACTGGATTAGGGGCTCCAAGCCCCATCCATTGTAGCCTTCAGCACCTCCAGGGATGAGATCTGGGGGTTCTGGTTGGTGGCAAGTTAGAATCGTGGAACCATGGAAGGGTTCGAGTTGGAAGGGACCTCAGAGCCCATCCAGTTCCGCTCCCCTGACCTGGGCAGGGACACCTCCCACTGGATCAGGGGCTCCAAGCTCCATCCAACATGGCCTTGAACACCTCCAGGGATGGGAACTTGGGTTTCTGGTTGGTGGCAAGTTAGAGTCATGGAACCATGGAAGGGTTCGAGTTGGAAGGGACCTCAAAGCCCATCCAGTTCCACTCCCCTGACCTGGGCAGGGACACCTCCTGCTGCATCAGGGGCTCCAAGCTCCATCCAATGTGGCCTTCAGCACCTCCAGGGATGGAGCAGCCATGGTTTCTCTTGATAACCTGGCCCAGGGCCTCCCCACCCTCCCAGGAGAACATTTCTCCCTCAGATCTCATCTCCATCTCCCCTCTTTCAGCTTCAAATCATTCCCCTTCATCCTGTCCCTTCACTCCCTGATCCAGAGCCCCTCCCCAGCTTTCCTGGAGCCCCTTTCAGCCCTGGAAGCTGCTCTAAGATCTCCTTGGAGCTTTCTCTTCTCCAGGCTGAACCATCCCAACTCTCTCAGCCTGTCCTTGTTGGGGAGGTGGGTTTGTTCCTGCGTTAATTCCTCTTGAATTTCTCTGGATGCTGGACCCGTTATCTTCCCTGTGCCCTGGGGTTGTGGCTTCATGATGCCCTGGGGTTGTGCTCCCGTGTCGAGCAGATAACGCAGAGGCTGAAATCCTCGATGCGAATTAAGCGCAGGAGTTAAAAAAAACATGCAGCTCAAAAATCCCCTTAGATATGTTGACGTTGATGAAAATATATATATTAAAATCAAGCTGGCGGCATTTAAGCCCCCGAAGCCCTCCCTAATCTGCCCCGTTTCATCCTTTTCAGCCCGGCGGGGGCCTGGGCCTTGTTCGATCCTCACTCCGAGGCGGCTTTGATCCCTCTCATCTCCCAGAGAATCCATTCACCATCCCCACAAACAAAGGCCTCGCGCTGAAAGGGCTTGTTCTGTGTGTCCGGGGCCGCCACCGCTCGGGGCTTGGGGTCTGGGGTCGGGGAGGGGAGGGAAAACGCTCCCCGGGGAGCTTTGCGAGCGGTTCCTCCACAAGATTTAACACTTTGGGTTGTGCTCAAGGCTCGGGAGAAGGAAAAGAGATGGGGACCCGTCCCTAAAAATGTGTGAGCGCCCCTGAAACGCTCCTCGAATCGATGGTTAAAAACCCCGCGACCGCCCGGCCGGTTCTGTTCCCAAAGTGTCTCCTGCTCCTGCTACCTCCGGGAGGATCAAAGCTGACATTGGGTCTCGTTGGAAGCGGCGCCGAGGCGAGGGAGGCGCGCGGGGGGTGGGGAAGGAAGGAGGGTTGTCATGAAGCCGGGGCCATGGGCTGTCGTCACCGTTGCCGGCAGCCGGCGAGCTCCTCGCTCGGCTCCTGCAGCCGCCGGGGGAAGGCGAGCGAGCCGAGATGTCTCTCTCCAACAAGCAGACGGCCTCGCTCGCCGAGTACGGGCAGCTCCGCACACCCGCCAGCGCCGAGAGCTTCCCGGAGCCTTTTCACCTCATGGAGTCGCCGAAGGATTTCGGCAAAGCCGAGTTCGAGTGGCAGCGGACGGAGGGGAAGCTTAACGAGATCGGCTTGAACGTCAACGCGGGGGGACCCATGAAGGACGGGCTCGTTAAGAATGCCGGCTTCACCGACGAGGACAAGCTCTGCTTCTTTGAAGGCAAATTAGACAAAGAGCTAAAAATAGCTCCCCAAGACAAAAGGGAGATCGAGGGGCAAGGCAAGAAATACCAGGCGGCTGCGGGTCACCTTGAGAGCTGGGCTTTGATTGCCGAGCCCTTCGCTCCTGCCGAGGGGAACTTGGGGAACCCCAAAGCCACCGATTTTCGCGTGGGTCAGGCGGGGGCTGAAAAAGCCGGAGCTGGGCTGGGTCAGAATGAAGCCATCACCGATCAGGAGAAGGCGGCTGGGAAGGTTGGGCTGGAGAGCAAAAACCAGGCAGCCCCGAAGCCCCCCGGCGTGTCCGTGTCCGAGAGCCGCGCCGGGAAATGCGGGAAAGAGGAAGAAATCAGTGTCTGGAACCCTAATTTCCACCCTGCGTCTAACGGTTCGGGGGGCAAAGAGGCGAGCGCGAAAAAGGACGGAGCCCCCAGCTACTGCGTGATCGGGGTGGTTAACGATGGCTACGGGGGCTCCTCTTGGCCGGCGGCGAAGCCCGAGCCTCCGACCACCACGGTGGAGCTGGCCCAGGACGACTCCAAAAGCTCTAATAGCGCGGCCGAAATGGAGGAAGAGCTGGAGGAGATGCTGAGCGGCGGCGGCGACGCCAGCGGTTTTGTGAGCAGGGCTGCCCACCAGAGGAAGGCGATGAGGCGTGCGATGTCCGAGAGCTCCCACTTGTCGGTGCCCCTAACCCTTAACCTGGCCGATAAATACCCTGAGCCGGCGCTTAGAGAGGACGTCGCTACTGGCTTGCTCTCGCCTACCAGCAGCCTGAGCCAGTGCGCCAGCCCCACGGCTCGCAAGCCGGGAGCTGCCCCCATGAAGAGGTCAATGACCGTGGCGGCCGAGCAGCCCGAGAAGGAGCCTCGCGCCCTCCCGGCCGAGGAGCCGGCGGCCAAGAAGAGGGACGAGCTCAACAACGGCGGCGCCGGGAAGAGGGAGTCGGGGAGCCCCGGGTCCTATCACAGCAAACTGGAGCAAATCCCCGAAGTCGGCGGCCACGACAAAGAGAAGAAGGAGGAGGCGGCGGCGGGCAAGAAGGAGAAGAGAAACGGCACCGATGGAGCCGCTGCCTCGGAGCCCTCCAAAAGCAAAGGTGCCGAGGTGGAAGCCGGCAAAGCCGCAGCGCTGGAGAGAAAGGAAATCGAGGTCAGCAACGTGCCGAGCTCTCCGGCTCCCAAGCAAGGCGATTTACCACGTGATGGTACGTTGCTAATTTTTAACCTCCTCGGGGAGCCGAGCGGACAGGAGCCGGGAAGCCGCCGAGTGGCTCGAGAGGCTGCGGGGAGAGAGGTCGGGTGGCTCGGCGCTCCGGGAGACGCCGGCACGACACGGGGACCGGGAGTTGGAACGAAGGGTGTGGGTTTGGGTAGCTGGAAATGGAGGGGAAAATGGAAAAGAAAATGGAAAGAAATCAGTGCCTGGCTGGTTCCACGGCGTCCGGGGGGGCTCCTAAACCCGACTCGCAGCGTTTAACAGCCGTAGCATCCTTACTGATCAATCTCAGTGCCCTCTTCCCACCCCTCATGCCACCACAGGTCCCCTCTGATTTCTGAGCTGCCCCGGGGTGTTCTCTGAGTTAAAACCCTTCAATCCGTGTCAAAAACATCCAGGGATTTTGTTTTATTGTGGAACTCTCAGCGCCGTTTTGTGTTTCTCTCCGAGGGGCTCGGTGAGAGAGACAACGAGCGAAACCAATCACACCGCTCGGCTCTTCCAAACTGCTGCGGGGCTGAAAATTCCGAGTGGAATTTCCCCCCCTCGCCTCTTTCCCAAAGCCTCCGGAGCTTTTCCCCCGTTGCCGAGTGTCAATAGCGGCTTGTTTGGTTTCGCGGCGTCGGGTTGTTTTGACGGGGCTGTGATGGGTGAGCTCAGCCTTCCCGGATTTCACAGCTCGGAGCGGAGCAGCTGATCTTTGTTCTCCGTCCTGGAACAACAGCCCCCCGGCCCCCCCTGCCAGCTCCAGCCGGCAGCCAACCTGCTTCGCTCTCGGATTTTAGCTGCCAGGCTGCTCTGTGGGCTGAGAGCTTCGCATGGAGAAGGCTCCAAGGAGACCTCAGAGCGGCTTCCAGCTCTGAAAGGGGCTCCAGGAGAGCTGGGGAGGGGCTTTCTCCAAGGGTCTGGAATGATGGGACAAGGGGGATGGCTTGAAATTGGAAAGTGAAGGTTGAGATCAGATATTATGAAGAAACTGTTTGTGATGAGGGTGGTGAAGCCCTGGAACAGGTTGCTCAGAGAAGTTGTGGCTGCCCCTTCCCTTGGAGTTGTTCAGAGGCAGGTTGGATGCGGCTTGGAGCCCCTGATCCAGTGGGAGGTGTCCCTGCCCATGGCAGGGGTGGAACTGGATGATCTTTGAGGTCCCTTCCAACCCAAACCCATCCCTGATTCTAACTTGTCATCAACCTGACCCCCCAGATCCCATCCCTGGAGGTGCTGAAGGCCATGTTGGATGGGGTGAGGAGCCACCAAGCTCCACCAGGGGAGGGTCAGGCTGGACATGAGGAAAAAAATTTTTCTGGGAAGGGTGATTGGTCCCTGTCAGAGGCTGCCCAGAGAGGGGGTTGAGTCCCCTTCCCTGGAGGGGTTTAAGGGCCGGGTGGACAAGGTGCTGAGGGCCAGGGGTTAGTGACTGATGGGAATGGTTGGACTCCATGATCCCGTGGGTCTCTGCAGCCAGCAGGTCTGCGAAGCCTTCAGAGGGCTGGTAGAAAACCCAACCGGGCACAAGAGAGGAGGGTGATTCCCAACTCTGTGTTGTTCAGGCGGGCAGAGCTCCAAACGGCTCCGTGTGGGTTGAGTTCTCTGAGCATGGAAAGGTGCCCCCGGAGTAAGGGGCTGCGCTTTGAGATCCACAGTTGTCGTCTCGGGTTTTACGGTGTGTTAGTGACACCCAATGGCCACCCAGTTGGCTCCTGGCGGCCAGGAGGCTTCGCTCATCCGACCCTCCTCCAGCTGTCAGGAATCAGAGAATCATGGAATGGGTCAGGTTGGGTTCGAAGGGACCTTACAGCCCATCAAGTTCCAGCCTCTCAACAGGTTGCTCCAAGCCCCATCCAACGTGGCCTTCAACACCTCCAGGGATGGGGCAGCCTGGGCCAGGACCTCCCCACCCTCCCAGGAGAACATTTCTCCCCAAGATCTCATCTCCACCTCCCCTCTTTCAGCTTCAAACTGCTCCTCCTCATCCCATCCCTGCCCTCCCTTATCCAGAGCCCCTTTCCATACTGGGAGCTGCTCTAAGGTCTCCTCAGAGCCTTCTCTTCTCCAGGCTGAACAACAGCCACTCATCTTCTCTAGACAGAGTTGTCTTTAGAGTCTTCAGTTCTCTAGGATCTTCTCTGGAGTCTTCTCATGGTCAGGGATCTCTAGAACGAGGCTTTGGCCATAGAACCCTCCCCTCGTCGAGGTGCCAACGCATCTTATCTCCTTCCCTTTTCATCATCTCCGTGTTACCTCGTTCCTCACGGTCTACTTGGTGCTCAGATTCTAAATATCTCTGGCAGTCGTGAGATGAGGCGGCGGCGCTCTCGGTGGCAGCTCATCACGGCTCGCAGGTATCGCTCCTTCAGAGCCTGAGCCGGGATGTCGAGTCCTTTCCTGCAGGCGAGAGCCGTCTGCGCTCCTCCCGGTTGTGGCCAGAGCGATGTGGGGACCTCCGGGCTCCGAGGTGCAGCTAACGGGACCTCCCGGAGGTGGAGGTGGAGATGGGTTTGCTTGGGTGCCAGCAGGGCTTGGGCTTCGATGTGTTGACGTGCGCTCAGTTTGGGGGGTGAAGATGAAATGAGATGAAGGTGGTTGGACTCCGTGATCCGGTGGGTCTCCTCCAACCTGGTTATTCTAAGATTCTATGAAAGGCTCCTTGGCCTTCTTGACCTTTAAACACGACTCGGGGAAATGTGATGGTGGCAACAAACGTGGAGCAGAAAAAACAGGGCTGTGGGGGGACCTTTCATCTCCAGAACCCCCGGGGTGGTGGGTGGGGACCTGTCACCAGCTTTGGGACTGGAGTTCGGTTGCAGTGAGGTGGCTCAGCCAGGAGGGTCAGGTGTTGGGCGACTCTGCGCCCCAGTTTGGCTTGGATGGAAACTCTTGTGGGGTGAAGAGGCGACCACTTCATCCCAGAAAGGTGAGCGACCAGGAAAGGAGAACCTGAAGCGAATTGGCTCGTTTTCCCTGCTGGGGCCGAGCATCAGTGAGGTGAAGGTCACTGAACAATGTGAACGCTCGCAGGCGTCTGGGTGGGTCACTTGTTGTGGATCACAGAGTCCTGGGGTGGGTTGGGTTGGAAGGGACCTCAAAGCCCATCCAGTCCCACCCCGGCCATGGGCAGGGACACCTCCCACTGGATCAGGGGCTCTGAGCCCCATCCAACGTGGCCTTCAACACCTCCAGGGATGGGGCAGCCACAGCTTCTCTGGGCAACCTGGGTCTTGCCACCCTCATNAGGCTGAACAAGCCCAACTCTCAGCCTGACCTCGCACAGGAGGTTCTCCAGCCCTCGCATCATCCTTGGAGCCTCCTCTGGCCCCGTTCCAGCAGCTCCATCTCCTCCTTCTGCTGAGGATTCCAGAGGTGGCCCCAACCCTGCAGCTGAGGTGTCCCCAGAGAGGAGCAGAGGGACAATCTCCTCCCTCCCTGCTGGCTCCACGGCTCTCCTGGCCCCCTCGTTCCATCAGTAATCGCTGCAGATTCTAACCGTAACGAGCGGCTGAGTTGTTCCCCGCACCCAACCACACATTTGGTTCATGCTCCACTTGTCCCTGAGCCGTGGTGTGACGCACCGCACGTACCACCTTGTCACCTCCCGGTGGCCCGTGGGTAGGAGACGTCCTTCACCGCTCCCTTCGCCTTCCACCTTTTCTCATTTTTTCAATTCCCTCAACTTGAAACCTCTTCTCCTCCAAATCACCAGGGATTTCAGGCTTGCTGGACCTCGCTGGGGTGGGATCGTTGCCTCTCATACTCACCAGCTCGGTGGAGGCATCGTGGTTTTCTGACTCTAATTTCCATAAGCGAGGGGCGTAACCATCATCACCTTAGAATCATGGAATGGTTTGGGCTTGGACCTTAAAATCCATCCCCTTCCACCTCCCTGACTGGCCTGGGGCTGGTGGGGTTGGGCTGGTGGTGGGGCTGGATGAGCTTTGAGAGCTTCTCCATCCTCAGAGGTTCTGTGATTTTGTATCCGGGTTTATAAGATGCGGGCACAGAGGACGCCTGGGTGATTCCGCGGTTCTTGAGGACAAATCGAAATGGAGACATCGATCATGCGAGATCCGGTAGCAGATAAATGCTCGGCTCTGCAGGATCTGGGTCAGGCAGGAGACCTTTTGTTTAGACTTATCTGGAGAGGGGAAAGCAGATAAGGGTGATATTTCTGCTTGAAGTGAGATTTGTTACATCTGGAGGTGCTTCTGTCTTAAGAGCTTCAAAGAAAAAGGCTGCGTTGAGGACGTGGAGCGGTTGGAACGGGGCCAGAGGACAACACGGAGATGATCCAGGGGCTGGAGAACCTCGGCTAGGAGGCCAGGCTGGGAGGGTTGGGCTTGTTCAGCCTGGAGAAGGCTCCGAGGAGACCTCAGAGCAGCTTCCAGGACCTGAAGGGGCTCCAGGAAAGCTGGGGAGGGGCTCACGGACGTCAGGGGTAGGATGAGAGGAATGATTTGTAGCTGAAAGAGGGGAGATGGAGATGAGATCTGAGGAAGAAACGTTCTCCTAGGAGGGTGGGGAGGCCCTGGGACAGGTTTCCCAGAGAAGCTGTGGCTGCCCCATCCCTGGAGGTGTTGAAGGCCCTGTTGGATGGGGCTTGGAGCCCCTGATTCAGTGGGAGGTGTCCCTGCCCATGGCCGGGGTGGGACTGGATGATCTTTGAGGTCCCTTCAAACCCTCTCTGGCTCTTTTATGGAATTCAAGCTGGAAGGGGACTTGCAGCTGGACACGGATGCCAAGCTCGGCTGAGCCACAACCCATCGAGGCAGCCAGGCGGTTAATCCAGCCCTGAACATGATTCAATGAAAGAGCCTCATAATTCTCCGAGGGATTAGAGACATCAAATGAAATCCATTAAGAGCAAGAGATTAACGACCATCGTTACTCTCCCTCTTAAACGTAAACAACCTCAGAAACGAGCCGCCCGGAGCACGTGAAATAACGGCTGCTGCCTTTAGATCTTTTTAGATCTGCTTTAGGTGCTGCTCTTAGAATCGTAGAATCACAGAATCACCAGGTTGGAAAAGATCCACGGGATCATGGAGCCCAACCATTCCCATCAGTCACTAACCCATGTCCCTCAGCACCTCGTCCACCCGGCCCTTAAACCCCTCTGGGCGCAGATCATCTCACTTTTCTGGTTATTCTGAAAAATCCCCACTGCTTAGTGATTAGGAATCTCCTTCCCCTGACTTTAGTTTGATCTGGACGCTTGTTTACTGGCTCCTTCATGCAAATATCTGGTTTCTGGTGATTAATTTACTTTAACGAGCAGAGCTGGGGAAGAGCCTGGAGCCCAGGGGTTGTGGGAGCAGCTGAGGCACCTGGGGCTGTTCAGCTTGGAGAAGAGGAGGGTGAGGGGAGACCTCATCGCTCTCTGCAGCTCCTGGAGAGGAGGTTGTGGTGAGGTGGGTGCTGGGCTCTTCTCCCAAGGGACAAGGGGTGGGATGAGAGGAAACAGCCTCAAGCTGCACCAGGGGAGGTTTAGATCAGATATTAGGAAATAGTCCTTGACAGAAAGAGCAGTGAAGCCCTGGCAGAGGCTGCCCAGGGAGGTGGTGGAGTCTCCATCCCTGGAAAGATTTAAAGGTTTGATAGGAACAGTTGCATTCACTGATCTGGTGGGTCTTTTCCAGCCTGGTGATTCTATGAAAATCCAAGTTGATGCGGCACTTGGGGACACGGTTCAGCAGACACTGGTGGTTGACCTGGATGACCTTGGGGGTCTTTTCCAGCCTCAGTGGTTGCAGACCCGCACGGCGCAGCTGAAGGGGCCCAGTCTCAGGGTTGTGCTTTTGCGTTTCTGGGTGGAGGACGCCAGATCGCAACGTCCTTCCCGCTGTCCTCCGAGCCCCGTTGCCCCCGGGGAGCAGCTCAGCTCTGGGTGCTGACTCAGCCCGGTTGGATTTTCCCCATGAGCGAGCGGCACGAGGAGCAGGAGCTGCGGCTGCTGGAGCTTCGCTCAGGGCAGATCTTCAGCTCCTCCCAACTCAGCGTCTTTCAGATGGCTTTGAGGGGTTTGTTTTTTATTTTTTTTTCTGTTTTCGGGGGAACAAACAAACTGAAAAGTCTCTTCAGTAATTCTCACCGACTAATGAACCCGTTTGATGAAGAGCTGGCAGCTTTTCCTCCCGTTCCCTGCGAGTGGGAGACCTTCCAGGCCGTTCCCTGCTCTTCGTGGCGGAGAGAAGCCTCGTAATTAAACAAGGAACGAAAGGCGGAGGCTGGGACACAGATCGAGGCAGCACAAAGCAAAGTTTGACAGGAATGGTTGGACTCGATGACCTGGTGGGTCTCTTCCAGCCTGGTGGGTCTCTTCCAACCTGGTTATTCTGTGATTCTAGGATTCCATGATTCTCCTCCTGCGACCACTTGGGGTTGTGCTCCCTGCGGCGTTGGAGTCTCTGAGAGATGGAATCATGGGATCATTGAGGTTGGAAAAGAGCTCTCCAAGCTCCTCCAGTCCAACCATCAGCCCAACCCCAGCCTGAGAATTCAGCCACATCCCAAAGTGCCCAGGGGCACCTGCTGCTTTAACACCTCCAGGGATGGTGACTCCACCACTACTACCTGGACCTCTCTTTCAGGAAAGAAACATTCCCCCATCCCTGGAGGTGTTGAAAGCCAGGTCAGATGGGGCTTGGAGCGATCTGATCCAGTGGGAAGTGTCCCTGCCCATGGGACTGGATGGGTTCTGAGGTCCTTTCCAACCCAAACCCTTCTGTGATTCCATGATTCTAACTTACCATCAACCTGAACCCTGAGNCTCAGCGTCTTTCAGATGGCTTTGAGGGGTTTGTTTTTTATTTTTTTTTCTGTTTTCGGGGGAACAAACAAACTGAAAAGTCTCTTCAGTAATTCTCACCGACTAATGAACCTGTTTGATGAAGAGCTGGCAGCTTTTCCTCCCGTTCCCTGCGAGTGGGAGACCTTCCAGGCCGTTCCCTGCTCTTCGTGGCGGAGAGAAGCCTCGTAATTAAACAAGGAACGAAAGGCGGAGGCTGGGACACAGATCGAGGCAGCACAAAGCAAAGTTTGACAGGAATGGTTGGGCTCGATGACCTGGTGGGTCTCTTCCAGCCTGGTGGGTCTCTTCCAACCTAGTTATTCTGTGATTCTAGGATTCCATGATTCTCCTCCTGCGACCACTTGGGGTTGTGCTCCCTGCGGCGTTGGAGTCTCTGAGAGATGGAATCATGGGATCATTGAGGTTGGAAAAGAGCTCTCCAAGCTCCTCCAGTCCAACCATCAGCCCAACCCCAGAGTGAGAATTCAGCCACATCCCAAAGTGCCCAGGGGCACCTGCTGCTTTAACACCTCCAGGGATGGTGACTCCACCACTACTACCTGGACCTCTCTTTCAGGAAAGAAACATTCCCCCATCCCTGGAGGTGTTGAAAGCCGGGTCAGATGGGGCTTGGAGCGATCTGATCCAGTGGGAAGTGTCCCTGCCCATGGGACTGGATGGGTTCTGAGGTCCCTTCCAACCCAAACCCTTCTGTGATTCCATGATTCTAACTTACCATCAACCTGAACCCTGAGATCCCATCCCTGGAGATGCTGAAGGCCACGTTGGATGGAGCTTGGAGCAACCTGATCCTGGGGGTTGGAACTGGCTGGGCTTTGAGGTCCCTTCCAACCCAGCCCATTCCGCGATGATAATTGTGATGGGAGGTGACCCTGCTGCCCGAGAGAGCTGAGGCTGGTAGGATTCACAATCGAGCCGGTCCCGGGAGCGCGGAGCAGTGAATGGACAGAAGGGCTTTGTTCCCCAGGAGGAACCGTCGACAACAATCGCTCTGATGTTGCTGCGGAGAAAACGGGCGAGTGAAAACGAGGGCGAGTATAAAGGTTCATTGAAAGGCAGCAGGGGAAACAAGCAGAGGAGCCACTGTAGGGCAGCTCCAAAAAAGCAGAATTATCATCGCAGAATGGGTTGGGTTGGAAAGGACCTCAAAGATCATCGAGTTCCACCTCAGCCATGGGCAGGGACCCTTCCCACTGGATCAGGGGCTCCGAGCTCCATCCAACGTGGCCTGAAACACCTCCAGGGATGGGGCAGCCACAGCTTCTCTGGGAAACCTCTTCCAGCTCCTCCCCACCCTCATGGGGAAGAAATTCCTCCTCCTGTCCAGTCTAACTCTGCCCCTCTCCACTTTATCCCCATTGCCCCTCGTCCCATCCCCGCAATTCTTCTTCCTCCAGGTAAAATCAACCAAGAGCAACCAACCCGGAACCGTCTCCCTTCCACCTCCTCCTGCTGCTGCGTTAAATAGGAGTAAAGTAAAAGAATTCCCTGTAAAAAACCTCAAAAACCTTCCAACTTAGAAATTCTCCCTTCTTTTTCTCTCCCCAGTAAAACCAGAAGAGACCAAACCAGCCGACGCTGCGACCGGCAACGACATCACGGCTCCTCCCAACAAGGAGCTGCCTCCCAGCCCGGAGAAGAAGGCAAAGGTAGGAGTCGCTCCTCGTTAGGCGTCTTCGCTTCTCTCGATTTTAATTTGCTGGCGTTTGTGCTGCTTCAGCCATGGCGCTGCGGGTTCTGTTTTCTGAGCAAACCGATTTCCCTGCAACGAAAGCTCCAGACGTGGAGTTGGGAACCACCAAGCCCGGAGAACACGGGTGGAAGTGGATTTAATAAATGTGCAGTAGAGTGAGCTTAGGTGAACGTCCTGGTTGGTATTGGTGGGGGAAGAGGAGGGAGCTGGTGCGGTAACGGTTCTCCTGCACCGATGCTCTCTGTGGACTCATGGGATGGGTTGGAAAGGACCTTCAAGCCAAGCAGGGACGCCTTCCTCTGGCTCAGGTTGCTCCAAGCTC
>WAAB01010406.1:6733-20369 GCA_013389865.1 Piaya cayana | reverse complement strand
TATTTATATTATTATAATATTAAAATGGTTATAAACATAATTAATAAGTTTTATAATAATCTTTATAAGAAATGCTTTTTTTCTTATAGAAAACCTAATGATGATTAGATAATTCCTAAAGTTACTGCAAGAAATATATTTGAAACAGGAGCATCACCTGTATAAGCACAGAACTCAGCCCCAGTCCTCTGTTGTATCACATTAACAATCCCTTTCATAAGTTTGCTGAAGTTCAGTACTTGACACTAACTGATTTAAATGCTTTTCTAGAATCTTACTGCAAAAACTTCTGAAACTGTTGCCTTTTTTTAGTCCTAAATTTATTCATCTACTTTGTACCTTTGTATCTTAAGACAACCTATAGGGCTTTATTATGACAACAGGAATCTTCTGTAGGGTATTACTAAGTAATAGGATAAAATAGTTCATTAATTGCTCTGCTCCTTTATCTTGTCTGAAACATAGATAACTAAATGTTTATCAACTCCCATGTGTAAACAGTTTATAATAGTAAATTAATGTCAAACATTAATACAATATTTATAATGTCTTAGCATACTAATACCAGAATATTAGTGGAGGTCAAACTCTGAGTTACGTAAGCAGTTTCATTGCTTTCCTAAATGCTATATACTCTACAAGTTTTACTGGTATTTACTAATTAAAACTCATGAATTTTATAATTTCAAGTAAGATTTTACCTTGAGTTTTATCTGAAACAGTTGCTTGTTTCTTAGGGTGTCCTTAACTAGGAGTATATAAGAATAATAAAGTTGAAGAATAAAAGTACTCTGTGAATTATAATCAATTAATTGTTGTGACACTCATGAAGTGCTGTTGCTGTGATTAGTTAGTAGTTTTGTAGTGCAATAAGCTAGGACTGGCATTTCCAGAGGAAGCATTTTTACTTTTGCGTGTAATGCTACTAGATATAGAGATAAAATTTTAGCTAAGATGGACAAATCTTCATACCCAAAGGCTATGTGACACAGTTACAGACTCTGGTGAAATCGGTGGCATATGTGAGTAAAGTTGATGAAAATAATTCTAGTCATATGCTTCAGTAACCCACCTCAGTGAGCAAAATTTAAAATATCTGCTAATGGTACAACTAACTGACACTGATCTGCATATACATATTGATGAGATACTGAAGGGTAACTCAGTACTTGGATACTGAAGGTGAGTAAACTGGGATAAATTTCCTTTTTCTATCCTTGCCTCCTGTGTAAAACCAAGCAAGTTATTTTGAGGTGTTTTCAAGAAAACTTTGAAGGTCTAATGTTGCAAATACTTTCTAGTACTACATCCTGGGCTCTGACCATCCAGCACAAAGATCTGTGAAAAATGGATCACGTGGTGTGTTCCTGAAGAAAACAAGGAGTTATAAGTTTTAGTTCCATAATTAATGAAGTTTTCTTGCAAATCAGAAGATTCCTTTCAGTGTCTGGAATCTATTTATTTTTTTAATCTTCATGTCATCTTTGGGGATTATGTATTATTTTAATCAATCATAAACTGTCCCTGAATAATAAGTTATCCAAATACAGTGTGTCTATATTGATAAAAATCTTGGACTAAACTAATATATAGATGGTTTTGTGACCAAAACAGTGTTGATTCTACACCATATGATGTCATTCTCAGCAATGAAAGTTTGAAGGAAAACAGAGGAAGGGGGATGGCATTTGTCTACCCAAACAATCATTATATGTGCTGCAACACTGCTTTTTAGTAAGCAGCTAACCATCTGCCTGCTGATGTGAAGTAATGAGTGAATTCCTTAATTTGCTTTGCTTGCACACACAGCTTTTCTTCACTAATTGTAATGGCTTTATCTTGATTGATAAAATTTCATTTTTTTTCTCCTATTTTCTCTGCCATCCTGCTGAGAAGGGTTGTGCAATAAGCTGAGCAGGAGCTTCTGTCTTCTGTCTAGAATCAAACCACCACAGCCAGTTTGAAGAGATATTGTAAACAGAGAAGTTTAAATGAGTTTAGTACAATTGAAAAGTAATAACTGGAATGGTTTTGGAGATTTTATCATTTTGCTTAACAAATAATTTGGTATTTTGAAATTTTAATATTCTTAGTTTTCTTAAGTAAACGAAATAAATATATAATACATACATGTCAATTATAAACAACAAATCATAGACCAACAGATAAGACAAGTTTTATCAGGATTAAAATTATATTTTAAAATAGTTACAAAATCAAAGAGGTATTTTAGAATGTAATAAGCCAAATCTCCTCTATAATTTAGTTGGAGACCTATGGACTGTCCTAACAGAAACTTGACCTCCCCTATATTTCAAATGAGAGTAAAAATATGTAAAGAAATTGTTTAATTTCCCACGCCTGTCAGAGAACTCAGAAAACTGAGTGACTGAAATAGTGTATCATTACATGTCAAAAACTATATAATTTCCAAGTATTCTGACTGGCTCAGACGAGTCTATATCATTTTCAGGTATGGTTTTGTGTATGTATGCAATTTTAGAGGAATAACAGTATCCACTGTTAGTTAGGTTTTTCTTGGATGATATTTAAAACACTTTATCATTCTAACTTTCTCTCAAGGATTCCACAAAACATTTTGTATAATCTTATTCCAGTTCCATTTAAATCAATTGCTATTAGATCATATGTCAGCAAATATAAAAATATGGGGTTTAAATTTTGTTTTCCTATAAGCAAATTCAATTCTTGGAAAAAAAATCAATGCCATTCTTTTTCACATACACTTTCAATATAATTTAAATTAAACATCCTTTACACAGAACACTTTTAAGGCTCAACTTCACAGTGTACTGCCAAATGCCTAAAAATGTTGGACCAGATCATCCTTGAAGTCTCTTCTAACCTGGCATTCTATGATTCTATGATTCCAGTAACAAAGTATTGGCACTAAGACTTTAAAACCTATGTTGAACTGCCACAGCAGCAGATAAGGCAATTCCCTGGGAAAGAAGTCCCTCCCCAGCTTTCTTGTAGGCCCTCCTCAGGTACTAGAAGGCAGCTATAAAGTGTCCCTGGAGCTTCCTGTTGTCCAGGCTGAACAACCCCAGGTCTCTCAGCCTGTACTCATGGCAAAGGTGCTCCAGCCCTCTGATCATCTTTGTGACCCTCCTCTGAACCCAGTTCCATATCCTTCTTATGTTGGGGATTCCAGAACTACTATTCCATAGTAGTCCAGGTAGGGTCTCAGGAGAGCAGAGTAGATGGGCAGAATTAACTCCCTCGACCTGCTGGTCACAATACTCTTGAGACAGCCTTGGATAGAGTCGGTCTTCTGGGATGCAAGCATACATTCCTGTCTCATGTTGAGCTTCTCATCAACCAGTATATCTGAATCCTTTTCCACAGGGCTGCCCTCAATCACATCATCCTCCATCCTGTATTGAAACTGTGGATTTCCCCAACCCAGGTGCAGGACCTTGCACTTGATCTTGTTGAACCTCATGAGGTTCACACAGACCCACTTCTCCCACTTGCCCAGGTGCATCACCCCACTTCTCCAGCTTCTCCCAGTCCCTCAAATGAGGTTGTGTGTTATATAGGTTAGCATATATAGTGAGAAAATATTTAGTATCTCAGGATGTAAACCCTTCTATAACAGTCCTGAAAAAATTTATAGAGTGGATGAAACCAGGTTTTGTTCACTCTCACCTGCATGGTTTCTCACCTCCAGAGCTACACTGTTTGGTTTTATTTTGGAGTAACTTTATCAATTCTTCTGATGAGGAAGTCTTGAAATAAGCTAATAGTTATGTGATGAAGATAATTCTGGAAAAAAGCTGAGTTAGATCACTAAGATATGTCAAAGTTAGAATACCATAAATTTTCAATTTATTTGGCTTTTTCAGGAAATCTGAAAGTGTTCAAGGCCAGATTGGATGGAACCTTCAGTCTTTGTAATGCTATAGTTATGAACAGCTTTATATTAGTTCACACAATGTGTTTATGCATATGGTTATGTATTCATTTGCACCCATCTCATAATTCATTGAATAAATCAATATATTCACTGAATTTCTGTTTTGCAATGTCTTTTTCATGGATATGAGAAAGTCTGTTAGTTATGAACAATGAAAAAATTGACAAATTCACATTTATAGAAACCATTATGGAATAGGAAATATTTATCTAGGGAAGACATAAGTTAATTTCTCATTTTAAGTGTTTAGGTCATTACAGATTCTCCAATGTTTTTACATAGCTGTAGGAAACTAATAATCTAGTCTTATCAGAGAAAAATAATAAGCTAGATTTTTAAACAAGTATGGACTAGACATTTGTTTTTTTCAGCTCCAATCTTTGCAAAGTGACTGAAAACTAAACTTTGTTTTGAAAAAGCAAGAAGTTACGAAGAAGAGATATTCAGGCATATATGATCACCAAAACCTGTCTTCTTCAAAGTGAATATATCTATGATGTAATTTCTCAGAGTGGAAAAAAAGCAAAAGGTTTTTTCTTTTTCTCTTTTTTGAAGTTCTTCCAGTTTCATAAACACGTAGGATTCCTGAATTTCAAACTACTCCCTCACAGTTTCTTACAAGAGAATAACAGGTTTTCTTCATCAGAAAATTATTAGTCAAATTACTTTATGTAATAATATGAACATAATACAGAATATTCCCTGGACACTTTAGAAAAATTACAAAGTGCCATCCAGTGATAATTATAATATTTCTTTTTTCTTACTTTTTTAAATGAACAATCTACATAGTATGCTGCATTTTTTTCACTCTTTCTTTTTTCTTACACATTTATTTTTATTCATCCTACTCTTGGAAATGGGTTAAGAAGGCAAACATAATATGTATTGGCTAAGGAAATGAAAAAATCTTAAAGCACCCCATAAATAATCAACAAATATCAATACAATCTTACTTTAATGTGTCAGGCTCTCTTTATATCTGGACTTCTTCTTCTTCTAGAACAAGACTGAGAAACTAGTACATGACAGACACATGCAATATATTTTTTTCAAAATCACCACTCCATCTTCAATAAATATTCCAGAGATTTTCCTCCAATGAATTTTAAAATCCTACATAAAATACATGAAAAGGACTTTTGTTTGGATTTGTCTCTAATTTTATTGAAAATAAGGAAAAAAAAAACCCATGCAGCAGGGCGTCCTTTTATCAGACTTGTTTTTTTGCTTAGTCTTAGAAGTGACATGTCACTATCACAGACATTTCCAGCTCTTCTCACAGTTGAAGGCAACATACTGACTGAAAATGCAATTATGTTCAGAATAATTATTGGATTGTCATAGTGATATTATGAGTATGCCCTTCATACGTGTTCAGTACACAATGAGAATTACTGTATACTAAATGTCTTGTACTCTGAGAGATTGATTAAACTTCCCAAGAAGAATTATAATACCTTATCAATTTGCTAATGAAAAAATGCAGTACCTTCATCAGTTTATAACATTGTTAAGCTCTTAACACAGAAAATGTTGAAGATTCCATATTACGTTCTTATCTAATGATAAAGAACCTAACTCAATTAGAATTTTCAGTCATATTCTATCTTCATGCAAAAGTGAAGTAAACCCATGCATAAAGGCTGTGATTTTCATCCATCTTCTAAAACCAGTAAATCAAGCTATAGCACAGTTTAATATTCCCAGAAAATTTGATCTTGTATGCCCTCACAAGAGAAAACTTAACAAATGCCAAATTTCACTTGCAGAAGATTGTACTTAAGAATTCAATAGATTTAATGAAAACTGAAGAACAAAAGTGGTGAACAGGTCTTCGAAGACAATTTATTGTAGCCACTTGTCCCAGTCTCTGTGTTAATGGTTTTGTTATGATTTGTAGTGTCTGCACTGGAGCCAGGAAAGAAATGCATGATTAACATCTGTAGTGTTAATGTATAAAGACATAGGAAAACATATGCTGTATCCTACAAGGTGCAAAGATCAAAAAACCATGCTGTAACCTATTTTTATTTTTATTCTTATCTAAAGCTAAGTTTTGTCTGATATTAAAAACACTGCTTTTTCTTTAAGATACTAAAATAAATTTCTGTTTCTGAATGTTCATTCATTATCATAATGTGGACAACTTTTGATGTTTTTAGAAAGCAATGACTGATGTTACTATGTTTTGGGATTTTCTTTAATTAAGTAAGATGTTAATTTTAAGGATAGTAATTAATTACTGCTATTTTACTAATCGTAAGAAAAAATGAGGAGTGCAGTGACAACAACCTCACAGTCCAATATAACATTTCACTAGTCGTTACTATCACCTTTTTTTTTCTCTCACTTTATAGATTTCACTCCAGGCAATATTTCAGTATCGCTAATGGGAAGCCCATCTAAAGGATCCAACAGGGCACATCAAGGCATGTGGTATTGTATAGGGTTTACATATCAGGGTTTTTATCATAGGGGAGTTGCAAAGGTGGCTTCTGTAAGAATACACCAGAAGCTCTTCCAGAAACTCCTCCATGTCAGACAGAGTCAGTTCCAGTCAGCTCCAAGATGGATGCACTGCCAGCCAAGGATAAGCTAATCTGTGACATTGGTGACATATTTAAAAAGGAGGGAAAACCAGTGCACAAAAACTGGAAAGGGGAGTGAGAATATGTGAAACAACTCTACAGACACAAGGGCCACCATAGAAGGAGGGGAGAAGATCCTCCAGGCACCAGAGCAATGATTCTCCTACAGCCCTTGATGAAGGCCATGGTGGCACAGGATGTCCTCCTGCATCCCATAGAGGTCTACAGTGGAGCAGTAGATAACCAGTCTGCAGTCTATGGAAAGCTTGTGCTGGAACAGGTTCCTAGCAGGGCCTGTAACCCCACTGGGGGACCCATACCAAAGCAGTCTTTTCCTGGAAGGACCACACCCTCTGGAAAGGACATATGCCGGAGCAGTTTGTGAAGAGGTGCAGCCAATAGGAAGGACTCATGTTAGAGAAGTTAATGAAGGACTGTCCATGGGAAGGACCTCACATTGGAGCCAGAGAATAGCATTAGGAGAAGAAAGGAGTGGCAGATGCAAAGTTTTATAAGCTTTTATAAGCCTTAAAACACATTTGCCCATCCCCTGAGCTCTGCAGGGTAGTTGGGAGTGAAGTTGAGCCTGGAGGAAGGGAGGGCAGAAGGGAAAGTGGTTTTAGTTTTGTTCTTATTTCTTGTTATCCTACTCTGTTTGATTGGTAATAAATTAATTTCCTGAAGTCAAGTCTATTTTGAGCATGATGTTAATAAGTAATCTCTCTGTCCTTATCACAATCCCTGCACTTTTATTTATATTATATGCTGCAGTCTTTTTGATCAAGAGGGAGTGGTAGAACTGCCTGATGGGCACCTGGCAGCCAGCCAAGTTAAACTCACTGTAAATACTCAATCATGTAATACTCTACTTCAATAGTCAAAATAGATAAATTCCTGATTTTAAGACAGTGAAAGACCTTCTATTGTCTTGATACCAAAAAAGAAAAAAAAAAAAAGTGGGGGAAAAATCTGTCTTTCAAGATCAGCTCTGACAAATATCACAATCCAATTCAATCTACCCTAATGATTTAATGCAAAATTTTCAGCATTTTCCTTTCTGAAAGGTTTTACCTGTTAGGCAATTGCAAAAACAATGCTACAGTTTTACACCTTTCTGATCTCATATTCAGGTAATTAGGTGACTCATTTCTCAAGAAACAAGAAACTGGTGTCCAGAAACTTTAAGTTTAGCTCTTGGATAATAGTATTTGCAATAACAATGATTTCTCCTTATGTTGATAACTCGCCCTCTGTGAAATAGTAAACTTAACTACAAAGCAGTCTTGTCAATAATAAGCTTTTTACTCTAGACAAAAATACCCCCCGTGTTAGCCTACTTTTCGAGTGTTATTAAAAAAAATTCTGAAATGTATATCTTCATTGAACTTCAACACTAAAATATGTCTGATAAACACTAACTTGAAATATTATGATCATTTTTCTGTTAATTTTTGCCTGTAAGATTAAATTCTCTTAACCTTGAGTATGTTCCCCTATTCACCATGTAAATATTGTGTATTATTTAATAATGCACAAGTGAATTCTAGCATTCCATGTGCTTTTCTTCCCAGTCTAAGATATTGAAAAACTCCCATTGGAGCAGGCAGGTAGCTTTGCTTTTGTTACCTTACAGGAATTACATTACACAGGGATAATTACCTGCAGGTTAATCTGTATCAGAACTTTGCTTATATTCTCGACATGGATAATGGGAACTGAATAGTACCTAACCTATTCTCTGACAGCCCATTTAATTAAAAAAAAAAAGCCAAGATGCAATTTTAAGCTGTTTACTTTAACAAAGACTGTTTCCCACCTTACAATGTCCTTCATGTGGATCATTGTTTTCTTTAAGTGGTTCCAGCAACTAATTGTAAGGAAGAATGAGTGCCATCACCCAGGTCTTCATGTGACAAATGTTGATAAGGCTTTTTTGTTTTTAACTATGGTGTTGCATTTTTGTGGCATGCATCTTACTCCTATCTCCATTAAAGGCCTAATTCACAATTAAGAGTAGGAAAAGATTGTTTTTTAAGTTAATGCTCATGAGAAATGAGTCTGTGTGAACTGAAATGTTCTCTTGTTTTAGATCATTTAACCATTCTGTTCACATGCAACACTGACTTTACTATTTGTGACAAAATGATATTTTATTTGAAAATTATTTAGAATATTTCCAGAAAAAAAGCTTAAGTCATAAATCATGCCCCACAAATTTGGTGGCCTTCTATAGTGGTGCTACAGCATTGGTGGATAAAGGAAGATTAATTGATATCTAACTGGACTTTTGCCAAGCATTTGACACAGTCCTACACAACTTTCTAGTCTAACTTGCAGAGATGTGGATTTGTTGGCTTAACCACTTAGTAGATAAGGAAATGGCTGGATGGTCACTCTCAAAAAGTTGTGGTCAATGAATCAATGTCCAAGTGGAGACTGGAAATGAGTGAAGTTCGTTGGAGGTCAGTATTGAGAATGGTGCTGTTTAACATCTTTGTTGCAGAAGTGGAGAGTAGGATTGAGTGCACCCTCAGCAATTTTGCTGATGACACCAAACTGCGTGGCATGGTTGACACACCAGAGGCTTCAGATAATGGATGGAATGGATTTATATTCAGAAGGATTGTTGTCAGTACCATAGGCATGTTCCTCTGCTTTTCTGAAAAATATTTTGTGCCAGTGAATTAAAAAATAAAAACTTTTCCCCACTTTCTACATTTTAGGGGGCTTAAGGTGATAATAATGGTTTCTAGACATCTCTAGCACTGACCCTTTCAGGGAAAAATAAAATAAACCTCTAAAGTCTCTTTAATGGGATTATGTTATAAACAAAATAAAACCACTGTAGTTCTAGAGGGAATTGCCAAATTTGTAGATGTGTCATGAACTGTGTCATGAAATATTTAACATACTAAATAAGTGAGTTATCTTTGAGTAGAGACAAAGAAAAGCAACTTTCTTTTTGGAGCGTCACTGCTTTATATTTTTCTTCTAAGATAAAGACATAATAGAAATATAAGCTTTAACAGACACTGAAATGTCTAAGATAACTGGAGAGGCTGAGATGTGATGTAGTAATTATGGCTGGACACTAGTCTATCCAAGTAGAAAACAGATGAAGTGAAAAACATATTTTAAACTTTTTGAGTTGGAACATTGATGATTTAAAACTATAAACTATATTAAAAGGATTTTTCAAACCCAAGTATTTGGTTTAGGACATATCAAATGAAATATTGCACTCTTGGATTTAAAAAAGTGAGTATCACTGACAGTCTGGAAAACAGTCTTTGTGATTGTGGAGGCACTAAAAGACAAGACATAACTCGATAACCAAGATAACAGAATAAGCCTTGTTTACAAAGGCTTGTTGTTTGCAAAGGCTCGTAGCAATAGGACTAAGGGCAATGGATATAAATGGGAGAGGGGCAGATTTAGACTAGACGTAAGGAGGAATTTCTTCACCATGAGAATGCTGAGGCACTGGAACAGGCTGCCCAGGGAAGTTGTGGGTACCCCATTCCTGGAAGTGTTCAAGGTCAGGTTGGATGGGGCCTTGGGAGGCCTGGTCTAGTGGGAGGTGTCCCTGCCAATGACAGGGTGTTGGAACTGGATGATCTTTATGGTCCCTTCCAACACAAACTATTCTATGACTCTATGATTCTATGATTCTATGATTAAGTATTTTTAACACATAGTTTGTTATTCTGATGTTTGCTGTTACAATGGATTTATTCACTTTTTTTTTGTTGTTTTAAAGTGATTACATGTTCTTACCCAGGTGGAAAAACTTACAGCATCATGTATGATAGAAAAAGAATATTCTTCCAGAAGTAAAATATATTCAGAAAACATGTATTTTTACTGTGAATGTTATGTCTAGTACATTCAAAATTGACATAGTTTAAAATGCTTAAAAATAAATATTACAAACAGGTTTTCTTTAGTTATCAGAATACTTAGATAATTAAATTTACTTTTATAGGGTCTTTTGCCTTGAACTGTAAAAAGGGCAATGTGTCAGGAAAAAAATGCCAAGGGAAGCTCACAGAAGTCAGATAGATGCATACTGACTCTTCTATATAATATACATTTTATATAAATATTAATGTATTATATAGATACATACTCACATATATATACATACATATCTTATAAATTTGATAGATTTTTTTATTATGTACCATGTCATATATATCATAAATATATGTGTTAAAATAGCAGCATTGATTTTACTCAAAATACTGAAAATGTTAATCTTGGAGCAAGTATCACAGGTTCCTAAAGGAAAAAAATCTGCTTCCAAAAATAACCTAAGGCATCTAGAAATTTTTAAATAAATCAGAGCTCATTTTGTTAGCAATCACTACTAATGTGGGAAATACATATAATCTATTAAGTAAACTGGAAAGAAAATATTGCACTCTTGGATTTAAAAAAGTGGAGAAAAGGATAACTGAACTCAAAAATGTCAAGATGACTGAAAAACAGGAGAGAATGTTTTAAAAAAACAGAATGTTTTTAAAAGAATGTTATTTAAAAAAAGATAAAAGATATTTTAAAGAAGTGTTAACAGTTAATGGTTTGGGCTTTTTTAAAGTAAGGATATCAGGGTGTAAAATGAATTAAATAGGAATGTTACATTATCTTCCTAACTAGAGATCTTTAAAATGAGTTTTGATTAAAATGTGAGATGCAAGAAAGAACTAGATATTTTCTTCCTGCCTCATTTTTGTGGTTCTAAACCAAAAATTATTCATATCCCTAATAAAACTTTTTGGCAAAGAATACTAAATTATTTTAAAGCAGGTTCAAAGGACAAAGGACTCCATCACTAAAGACAAAGTAATCTACCTAGTGCAATGTCTGTATCCCTATACTCTTCACAGCAGCCCTCCTGTACAAAATTCAAGAAGCAGCTCAGACTGATACCAGAAATAATAGAGCAATTCTAGTAAAACAGGAAATGTGTGAAATATATTCTAAATGTTTCAAGAAGTACATATGCAAGACAGAATTTAATAGGTATGTTGAGGCATTAATTGGATTCACTTTTCCTGAGTGTATTTATGCCCATACGTGTAATATTATATTAAGACCAAGGAGACATGGATCTTATACACTAATGTACAGAGACAATGGTGGCATTGAGGAAGAGAAAAATTAAATTACATGAAGTGAGGCTGATAAATAAAATTAAACAATACCACAGTTGTTACTAAAAGTAAACAGTAAGTCTTATCATAATGTATTTTATTAAATGACTGCCATCTGGGGTAACAAGGTCTGGTCTGCCTACTTCAGCTGACCCTTATGTGACAAAGAAAGGACCTTTAAATACTCAGAACCAAAGAGATTCTAAATGTTACAACTTGTCCAGTGATTAATCTGTGAATCAGGAGGTCTGTATTTTCTTTCCCTTTCTCTTTACAAAAAGCTAGTGCAATTACATGGACTCAGAGATGATTACTTGTGAATTTGATATAAAGTGAAACTGCCATGATGGGTTTGGAGACCATTTTGGAACACTGATTTGTCCCAAACTGCTAGTGGCAGGTACCTGTCTTCTGTCACAGGGACAGGCTAATCTAAAGTAGATTTGAGTATTGAAGTTTATTTAAGAATTACTGAGATTAGGGCTTTTACCCTACTTGATTATTTCACATATTCACTAACTCACCTACCTTACTGAACAAAAGGGAGTCCGTAATCATAAAGAGATATTTTACAAGACCTGGGTACCACTGAATGGGATATAAGATATTCAGCTCTTGAACGAGAAGTTATCCCACATATACTTTTCAAAAGACAGCTCAAACATATGGAAAAAAAACCAACAAAAAAATGGAGGAAAATTAATTTTAAATCCTAACTCAATGTCAGGTTTCAGTTCCAGAATGTAGGTATCTAAGTACAGGAGCCTAAGAGTGGCTATTAAATGAGTGCGAGTTGTTCAAATTCATAATTTTGTTTTAGTCAGTGGAAATCTAGGCAGATGCCCTAGAGAGTTTGAGAAGTACACCAGGCTGTAAGAATGACACAGAACTTATGCAACACCCGTTGCTACCTTTGCCACTGCTTAAAGCCAGAAGGTATATCATATAAAACCTGAAATTACATTGGACATCTCTCCTTATGCAAACAAATACCACTGTAAGAGTAAAATTCAGTTATGTCCATTTAAGTATCTGATATCATCTGAGATGCCTTAGGCTATCAAAACCATAGTATTAGAAACCAAAATATTTCTGGAAAGATAGCTAGAGATTTCACATGCTTAGAAGTGGTAAATTTACTTTTTTTTCATAGCTTAATAAACAGGAACCTTGCCCAAGGTGTGTCAATCATAGGTTCAAGCTTCTTTAATCTCTGAACACAGTCAAACATGCATCTTTTGCTAATGAATCAATTATTTTATGTAGCAGCATAGCCCACATAGTCA
The DNA here is from genome assembly GCA_013389865.1 of Piaya cayana. Classification (NCBI taxonomy): domain Eukaryota; kingdom Metazoa; phylum Chordata; class Aves; order Cuculiformes; family Coccyzidae; genus Piaya; species Piaya cayana. The sequence goes on along the minus strand of WAAB01010406.1, from coordinate 7,396 downwards.
AATCTCTGCAAAATAATGTAACATTTGTTTGACCAATAAATAGTCTGAATAAAGAGGCATCGTGTGTATATATATGTAGCTTAGCAATTAAAATACCTAGAAGCATAGAATCAAATAATAGTTAGGGTTGGAATAGACCATAAAGATCATCTAGTTCCAATTGCCCTGCCATGGGCAGGGACATCTCACCAGATCAGGCTGCCCAAGGCTCCATCCAACTTGTCCTTGAATACCTCCAGGGATGGGACATCCACAGCTTCCCTTGGCAACCTCCTCCAGAGTCTCACCATTCCCATGGTGAAGAAATTTGTCCTTATATCAAGCCAAACTCTGCCCCTTTCCAGTTTATTCTCATTCCCCCTTGTCCTACCACCACAAGCCTTTATGAATACTCCCTCTCCAACTTTCTTGTAGGCCCCATTCTGGTACTGGAAGGTCATTATAAGATCTCAGAACCTTCTCTTCTCCAGGCTGATCAAGCCCAATTCTCTCAGACTATGCTAACAGGGAAGGTGCTCCAGTCCTTGGATTATCTTTGTAGACCTCCTCTGGACCCATTCCAACAGTTCCATATCCTTCCTATGTTGAGGATTCCAGAACTGGACACAGTACTCCAGATGGGGTCCCACAAGAGAGAAATAGAAATGCAGAATTCACTTCTCC
>WAAB01010401.1:0-27131 GCA_013389865.1 Piaya cayana | reverse complement strand
ATTAGGAGGAAGTTTTTCACGGAAAGGGTCATTAGACATTGGAATATGCTGCCCAGGGAGGTGGTTGCTTTGCCTTCCCTGGAGGTGTTTAAGTCATGAGTAGACGAGGTCCTGAGGGACATGGTTTAGTGTTTGGTGGGAATGGTTGGACTCGATGATCCGATGGGTCTCTTCCAACCCGGTGATTCTGTGATTCTGTGATTCTGTAATAATGACCTCTGTGCTTGAAATACTCCAAATTAGTCTTAATTCTCTTATGACTTAAAGCTCTACACTTTTGGATTTCACCAGGATAATAAAAACATTGCTTTTCACAATTACTTCCATTGGAAAAAAAAAGAATGCTGAAATTCTGTAGAACATTCAGTTGTCAAAACATTGTAGTTTTCTGAGCAGTGGTCAATAATAACAGAAAATTTCTAGTCCTTTTACTGTTAACTCTCATGAGAATATCAGCTGAACACAGTGATATTGGAGGAGACTGCAAACAAGGAAAATCAAATATAAAAAGAAAGATTACAGTTGCACTTCCTTTTATCTTTCAGCTCTCTTTGATTTTTTTAAAAGTCATCTTTTAAATACTATTATTTTAGTCCACTTCATAGTACATTTTAAAACTTAAATGTCGTCATTGTACTCCTTCTATTCTTTCATCTTACTGAAGCTGTGTGATATAAATCATAGACTAATGTGAAATAAACCAGTAAATTTGTACATAATGGGCAATTTCTTTGTATCTGCTGAAGTATTTCACATATGCTGATAAATACATATTATACTGAATATTTGTAAGTGGCATTAGAAGAATGTAAATTCAGAAATCTCTACTTCTTGAGAAGTTTAAATTCTTGACATATGGTGTTCTTTGAAGATTAGGAGTTTGGGCCTGGCTTATTTTGTTTGTTTTGTCTTTGTTTTGTGGTGGTAAGGACACAGTTACCTATAGCCATTGAAGTCATTTAAGGAAAGATATTCCAGTTAAGCACCACAGGAAATAATCTCTTCTTGATGACCTTGTATTACTGCAAATACAAAGCAGTCTTCACAGCTGAATGCTCTAACCCCAGGGATTACTAATGATGGAAAGCAATAGCTTTAAACCTCTAACCACCTGGGCTGTGTGTCAAATACATTTATTCCCTTTGGAATTTTGAAAATGTATTTATGCAATATTTTCTAGCTGTTTCCAGTATAGCAATATCACCTTGGTGATAAGTTCACATGAATTTCAGGCACATCACGGTAAGACACTGTTAGTGATGAATTACCTCCAGGGAACCAAGTAACTCAAACCTGCATATGACAATCCAGAAAACCCTGGTTGCTTTCTATTGTGTTAGTGTTCAGTGCATTGAGTAAAATACTCTTTGGAAATGCTTAGTGAAACAAGTCAGTGGAATAAATACAAGTAGTTCTCCTTTGTTTCTACTCAAAGATATAGATAAAAACAATCACTTGGGTAATGAAAAAGCCCCCAAAGATTTATAAACATAAACCACAAGGCATACAATGTAAGGCATGTCTATTGTGACCTTTAGTTCATTTCTCTCTTGCGGCAGATATGTTTCCTACTACGATGCCAATCGCTATTTCTATTGAAAGGTTATATATCCACTTACTTAGCCTTCAGGAAGTCAGTAATAGTTTTATGGTTATCTCTGGTTTGTTTCATTATGAAGTCTAATGATAGTTTTTAGTGCCATACCCTGTGAAAACCTGCTGCAGTAAAACAATCCTTTGCCAGAGGTCCTTATGGCACTCTGAGTCATCTCCAGCATTTTCTCCATCAAGCAAAACTTCTCTTGGGTTATACAGCCCTACACCCAAAATCATACTTCAAGAAATAAATTTCAGCTACATGTGATCATGAAGAATCTGAACAGCCTTCATTATTACACTCTGCAGAGTAGGAAACAGAAATCACCTAAAGTCAGAACTTGTAACCGGCTATTCAGGTAATATAAGTATCCTCAGGACCATGTTATGTTTGCTAAAGACCAGACTACAAGCACTGACATGCTAAATATAACCTGTGACATAAAGGGCAATTAGGAGGGCATCAGTGATATTCTTCTTAGGGACATCATAACTAACTGTAACATGCTGCAGCTTTTAAGGAAAGTGGGAAACAAGGGCTCTTAAGACTCTCTGCTGCAACCCAACATCTGTAAACGGCTTGTGTGTGCTTAAGCATGTAGGAGCTAATTTCCATGTAGAGCACTCAGAAAACAGACTCCTGCTGGGGTTGCAAACCAGTAGGTATGTACATGTAGGCTTATGTGGGGTACCATGCCACCCCAATTGCTCTGCTGTTATTTCACATCATTGCTACAATAAAATGCATATGATATAACCATGTCTGCAGTTGCAGTACGGACAAGGCTAGAGTGGAGTGTACAACTGTGCACTGTAAGAAAGCTACATGACATTAAAGAAAAATTACATTCCTAAAAAAAAAAAAGGAAATTTTCTACTTGCAGTTAACTTATTTTGTTATTTTGTTGCTATTATTCAAATTTATAGAGATTTTTTTAAATCTCTAGATGGAATTGGAAGATTAGTCATAAATGGACAGTGGGCTATCACATGAAAGAAAATCTGTACATTAGCAAAAGTGGAATTCAATAATGCGAAAAACTGTATATCATTGTATGTAAAGATTTTAGAGAAGAATTTCATAAAATAGCTTACAAAATTTGACCTGAAAATAAATAATTTAGATCAACTTGGAAAAATATAAAGAGAAAATCACAAAATATCATTACAAAGTGCCATGATAAACAGTAATGTGCTATAATGCTGGGATTAAAAATAATGTAAGTTTCAAACAACAACTGAATTAATTGCCTGAAATAAAAATATGAGAGCACATTTTTTGAATTTAAATATTGAGTTATAAATGATCCTGTATTAATACTTGATGTCAGCCTCTCTGGCATAAAGTCCATAAAATAACAGTTTATGGTTAGATCTGTGAAAAAGAGTAGCATGCAAGCATCACTAGGTATGTATTTTACATACTAATGTGTCAGGTATATCAGCATTTCTAAAGAAGTAAATGTCATTTCATTCTTATCATTCTGTTGGTGAATATCATTAGCAAGACTAATCCTCTGTCAACAACTAAACCTAAAGAAGGGTGAATAGGTGATAAGCATGTCGTAAGTCATCAGACAGGCAGGTTATGTGTTTCTTCTGTGGGGTGAGGAGATGGTAATGAGGAGGGCTGTAGCAGTAAGGCCATCTGTGTGGCTCAGATCCACTAAGTGCTGAATATAGAGGGCAAATGAAATCCTAAACATGCACTTATGTACACACATAAAAATATTGGCACATACATTGTGTTTGTGATGCTGTGGTGGCTATATTTTTGTCTCTGCTTTATCTGTTGTTGGCAGGAAAAGGGCATGGACTGATGCCCTCTGTGCACTGATGGTGTATTCACTGTTGGGTATTCCAGTAGCTGTTCCTGATGTTCATCAAAGTCTGTTTAGGTTATGTATTGCTATACAAATCTAAGAAGATTATTTACACCAGGAGAACACTTTCTAGTGTGGCACTTAACTGTTAACACCAGTGAATAGATAAATGACTTGCCTTGATGGATTGGACTTACAAACTTCTAGCATATTACTGCATCATATTTGTGGTCTGTGAAATTAGACAATAACAGGGTCTGTGTTTGCCTTTTGCAACAATTTTCCTGTGTGGTAGCCTGCAAAATCTCATCTTCCACAGTTTCTTTTCCTGTGTCTTTGCACAAGGAATGGCATGTAATCTTCCAGCTCATAACAGGAAGGAAGTGGGGTGACATTTGCAAAGCTAAAGGCTGATGAGTGATGTGTATGTGTGATTAACTTCGAAGGGACCAATGACAGACAAGGTGCTTCTTAGAGGTGGAGTAATCATTTGCTTTCTCTGCCTTCATCAAGGCTATGAGATCCATAAACACAAGGAGGGATATATTCTAATATAATACCTGGATGTAGTATCATGGTTTGTCTTCATTTGGCATGCTGAGGTTCAAAGCTGCAGCTGCTCTTGCACACATCTCCTTCTGCTCCTGGGAAATTTCTCTAAGGGCACTCCCAACTTTGCAAAACCATGCATTGTGTTCCCTTTAGAGCTTCTGTATCCTTTTTTTCCCCCTGTCTTTATCACTACACACTAGACACACATGGCTTCACTCTTCTGAAGCTTCTTCTGTCTGTCAAGAACATGATTTTGACAAAAATTAGCATAGTGCCATCCATGAAAAATACCCTCTCCTTTACAACAGCCTGGCTAATGTAATAGCCAGGGAAGGACTGGCTCCAACAATGAAACTTAAAATAAGCATCTGCTTCTAACAGAATTATAATCTTGTGGGATTACATATGAAAAGAGGACAGGTACACTTTGCTGGTGTGCTTCATGACTAGAAGAAGAAGAAATGACCACTGCGGGAAAGTGACAATATGTGAAAGTTTTAAAACATCCCTATGACTTCTTCTGTCTGAAAGAACTGATTATCCATTACTGCAGATTTTATAATTCTTCTCACAAAGAAACAGTTTAATTTTAGCTGGTGGGAAGAGCGATGAAGAAAACCAACCTATTACTAGAAACAGCAGAGGCACTCAGAGAATGACAGAATGTAAAATAATGCAATATATGTGGTCAGGTGGTTTAAAGATACAGTTTAATTATTTTGTGATAATTAGTGTCACTTCCATGAAAGCTCATCCTTAAAATATATCAGTGTACTCAGTGATGTTCTGCCTCAATGATACCCTTAGGGAGAGCTGTGAATAGCAACAAAGAAAGAAAAGGTTTGAACTAGATTCAGACAGATGGTTAGACAGGTGATTTACATGTGTGAATGATCTACAGGTAAAATCCCACTAATTAAAGAAAGAATAACAAAAAAAGGTGGTGAGTCTTTTCTAGTGTTGCATGATTGACATAAAACCCTAATTTCCTCACACCGTGGAGCAGCAGTCCTTGTGATGCCTGTGGGATCATTACTGTTTTGATTCAATGTTCATTTCTCTTTTCATCTCAAATTTCTTATGTAATCCATTTGTTAATTGGAGTTTTTCTTCTGTACTCATTGCCAGTAATTAGAAAGGCATTTGCACTCTTTTACTGAAGTACAGTTATTTCTTATCATGTGAGGAGCTTTCAGCACTGTTTTGTTAATTTCTTTCACCCACATACTCAAGCTGTAGAAAATAATCATGACCGCCAGCCTTTTCATCTTCATGCTGCAACAGGATAACAGAGGAGCTTTACTCCAGATTTTATACTGACCTGCCACAGAAGCTACTGGTAAAGCATGCAGTAGAAAACAAGTTTAAACAGCTAGGCAAGCAGCAAGGGAGATGTTTCACTGATCAGGAACAGTAGTAGCCTAATACTATTTTTAGGAACACCTTATTTCTTTGCCTCCTCTTCAGCCTTCCATTGTAAGGAGCATGCTGGAAAGTTTCTCTCCAAAGCGTACCCTGTGCCTGCACTGAATCAAATGTACCTTCTGGTACCCATGCTGTTCATGTAAAGCCAATGTTTATTAATATGACTGAAAGCTGTTACAGTGTCTAGATTTTTGGTTCATCCTTCATCAGCACTAAGATGAGAAGTCTTTTACACAAAATTTTACAAATTTTACAGTATTATTATTGATACAAGTCAGTATCACAGAAGGTTTGCAGAAATTAGATCACCTGGCATATCACAAGTTTTCATGTAGGCAATAAACCTATAAGCAAACAAACACAAGATTTTTCAACTCTCCCAGACCTCCTCTACCTGAAAAACGTGATGCTACAAGTTGCTAGCCATATTGCTAATCCTTCCCAGCTATTTCTCACTGTCAGCTAATATTTTTCCATCACTCATCTATGATGGACAAGAAACTCAGGTAGGATAGTTAGTACTCAAAGTTTTGTAAGTGAATTTACTGACCCTTTATGGAATCCAATTTTCAGCTGGGAATAAAAGTATACACTGTGGCTGCCTCTATGACCTTCACTGTTGCTGAAGTAAAATGCAGTATAGACTGATGGGAGGCCTCAGATTTGCAAGCCTGAATAAAGGTGTAGACATGCACACAAAGTCAGAGTGGCCATCTAAACCTGGGAAGTGCAAGTTTGTGTGTGTACTCACAATGAGAGGTGGAGGTTACCAAAAGCAAGACCTACAGTGCCAGCTCTGACAATCCTGCAGCTCAGGGGAGCACAGCAATGCCCTTATTCTGCAAGGGTATTTTCAGAGTATCTGTAGTTGAGACTTTAAGGGTAAACATTTTAAATATAATCTTTAAATACAGATATATGAAAACTATATGCCGAGAGCAGAGTGGTGCTTTGCATGCAGGTAGAAGCAATGTCTTAAGAGGGAAGGTGCTTTCACATGCAAGACCCTTTATGTTTTTATTTCTTAAGCTAAACAGATGCTGACATTTTTTGTATCTTGTCAAGCATGTGGAAAAAAATCCCTGTGGCAGGGGGACTGGAACTAGATGATCTTTAAGGTCCCTTCCAACTCTAACTATTCTATGATTCTAAAAAGTACTGAAAGAAAAGTTCTCTTTTCGATAATGGAAAACAGAAAGCAGAGTAAAAAGAATATAAATATGTAAACAACCAGTAAACTAATTAACGAACTGGAGAGCTACATCTTTTGCCCTTATGTCACAGACTCCCTGATTATCTCTAGTATAATTTTAGTGGTCAGCCTATATCATCCATATCATTACTGTTGTTCAAAATCCCACTATGTTGGAATTCCAGCATTCCTCTCCTGGTTTTTTTGGGTGGGTTTTTTGCCTATAGTTCTAAATTGTATACTTATGTCCCAAAAAGATTTGAAAAGGATAATATAGTCATAAAAAAGACCATATTGACAACTTAAAGGCTTCCTTAAATTACATCTCTTCTAGTAGTCTCTTTCAAGTTGTGCTACAATTTTTTTCTTTTTTGAAGAGTAGTTCATAGTAAATCCTCTGAGCTCATTGTCTTTAGGGATTAGAGAGTACCAAGAGGAGTGACGCCTAATACTGTAAATATTTCAAGATAAACTTATTTAGCAATTATCCTCAGAAAAAAAGATCAAGGAAAACTGATCAATTTTCTAAACTGGAAATATAATCTCACTAAAACAAAAGCAAACCAAAAAAGCCCTGCCTCAATTCTTGTCTCTGCTACTCACACAGACATTTTCCATCTAGATCTTCTTGTCAAGAAAAGGGAATTATCAGGTTTCCTGATGCAAATCCACGTAACATCAAAGTAATGCAATTGAAGCCTGTTCAGGTGACCCTAGTGTGAAAGTGATCCAAGTTAAGGGACTATTAAAATTGATACTTTTAAAACAGTAGAAGAAGCTCATTTCAACTAACCCAATGCCAGCAACTCAGCAATGCCACCATGGGATGTTGACAGATACACACTAGTCCCAGACTCCCACAGCTTTCACAGTAACTCTATTACTGTATCATATTTCTTTCAAGCTGACAGAAGTTCCTACAGCTGATATTTTAAGAACGCCACATGTGGCTGGAACCTTGCAGACATGCAGGCAGGAGATGTGTGTCAGTATTCTGCATTATATATGAAGGTCACTTCTTTTTACCTGTACTGGATAAGTCCATTGTACTTTTGGGGTGGTTTGTCATTGAGTGTGGTCTGTCAGTATTGTCAGCAGCCTGACAATTTGTGTCCCAGAGTCTGCTGGTTTGAAGACTATGCTAACCCAAGGCATAGGGAAAGGTAGGGGTGACAAATCTAGATGTTAACATGGATATTTTTGAAGAAAGATCTTGTAGGGAACAAACATTCTTGTTTTAGAGGGACTAACCTTTAGCTGCATGTTTAAATGAGATCTATAGTCTCACTATCTGTAAGCAACTGTATTTCAACAATATTATATATATAAAGCTAAGTGCAATGAAGTTGTGCATTACAAAAAGTTGCAACAATTAGAAATAGTCTGAAGGCAGAAATACATTTTCTAGAAGTAAGTTGGTCAGACTAATTAAACCTTTGCAGGCTTAACACTATTAAAAACAAAACCACAAACAGGAATAGGTTTCATGGGTCGTAGAACAAGGTAATATGTACCAATAAGTCCAAACTCATTTCAGATTTAGAATACGCAGTTCTTTGGGAAAATAGGTATATTCAAGAAATTGGTACCTGTTTCAATTTTCCTTCTACTGTGCAAACTATTAATTCCTTTCCTTGATGGAGTTTGCTTTTTTTACTGAACATTTTTTTTAGAATGAACAAGTAGACTTCTGCCTTCTTAGAAAAAGAGAAAGGAAGAAAAAATGTCACAATAACATGAAATGCAACTCTCTACCCTTTTTAAAAACACTCCTTTTCATGGTAGGGTGCATGCATTTGAAACAGCTTTGCTCAAGACTGTTGTACTAGATAAACCACATCTTAAAACCCACTAAATTGATAGGAATGGTTGGACTCAATGATCCAGTGGGTCTCTTCCAACCTGGTGATTCTATGATTTTATGATTCTAAATTAATAGTGTCCTATACATTTGTTCAATTACTTAAACTGAGAACAAATTTGGATAAAACAGTTGTCTATTATTGTACTTCCTGAAAGAAAACTATTTTGAAGGAGTCACTAATTTAATTTATGCTTTTAGTCCTATACTTGTTCAGTCTGGTAGCAGTGGAGAAGGTCAACTGAGGTAAAGCTGCATTTCTTAAGATCACAGAATCACAGAATCACTAGGTCAGAAAAGACCCACTGGATCATCACAGAATCATAGAATCATAGAATCACTAGGTCAGAAAAGACCCACCGGATCATCACAGAATCATAGAATCACCAGGTTGGAAAAGACCCACTGGATCATCAAGTCCAACCATTCCTATAAAAAACTAAACCATGTCCCTGAGCACTTCAACAACCAGTCCTTTAAACACCTCCAGGGAAGATGATTCAACCACCTCTCTGGGCAGCCAATGCCAGTGCCCAATGACTCTTTCCATGAAATTTTTTTCCTGATGTCAAGACAGAACCTCACCTGGTGGAGCTTGAGGCCATTCCCCCTTGCCCTGTACCCCATCACTTGGGAGGAGAGGCCAGCTCCCTCCTCTCCACAGCCTCCTTTCAGGTAGTCATAGACAGCAATAAAGTCTCCCCTCAGCCTCCTCTTCTCAGGCTAAACAACCCCAGCTCTCTCAGCTGTTCCTCATAAGGTCTGTTCTCCAGCCCCTTCACCAACTTCATCGCTCTTCTTGTAGCAAGTGTCCCAGAACTGAACACAGTATTCGAGGTGCGGTCTCACCAGTGCTCATTACCATGGGAGAATAACCTCCCTGAACCTGATGATCCTCCCTTTGACCCTTCTTGTAGATGGGCACAACATCAGCCAGCCTCCAATCAAGTGGAACTTCTCCAGTTTGTCAGGACTGCTGGGAGATGATGGAAAGGGGTTTGGTAAGCACATCCACCAGCTCCCTCAATACTCATGGATGGATCCCATCTGACCTCATATATTTATGAGTGTTTAGTTGGCCAAGCAAGTCTCTAACCATCTCCTCATGGATCATCAGAGCCTTGTTCTGTTCCTCTAATTCCTGGGTGTGCACCCACAGGAAACAACTTTTCTTACTATTAAAGACTGAGGTAAAGAAGGCTTTAAGTACCTTTGATGTAGTAGTTCTGAAAGATGTAGTAGATCTCAAAAAACAGGGCACTCGGATTACTGTCAGTCCAAGCTAAACATAATGGCAGACAGTGTTGTGCTTCAGGGAGCCTGATGGTGCCTTGGAAAATGAAACACAAGCCCCATTTTATGAACTCAGAGTGCTGAAGTGGTAGTCATCTGAGATGGAGTTGGAGTTACCTTTGAATTAAATCCTATGAAGTTTTGTTGCCTTTTGTCAATAATTACACCTGCTATGTAAATTAATCATGAAATGGATCTACTGATGCATAGCAGATCTTATGGCATTTTTCTTACTAAAAGGAGTCTGAGGCTCCAGCATGTTGCTCTGCAAAGCAAAGGACATTCCTCCCCAGTGTGGGTTGAGTTTTAGTCTTCCTCTTGGAGAGTCATTTGCGTTCCCCCCCAAACCAAACTAAGAGATTGGTACCATGGCTGATAAAGGCTTCACTTTCAGTTTTACATACTGTTCTCTGTACCTGGGACTTGTCATGCCCACATATACTAATTGGTCTTGATGCTGAGAACTTTTTCCTAATAACCAGACTATAATTCTGTTTGCTTAAAAGAACATTATTATTCTGACAGTACTGAAGTATTTTCAAATTGTTCATTTTGTAACAGATTAGTTTCTGACCCTGCCTCCTGAATTTACGTGTGTGTTTGTGAAAGTTTGAGTGGGCATGAAAATATTAAACAAATGGTGCTAGACATTTTCCTGTTCTTTGAAGGGAAATGTTTTCAGCCAGCCATGTGGCTGAAAACTGATGACAGTATTTGTGTAAAACTCTTCTGGGGAGGTTTGTTCCTTGAGACTCCAGAACAATAAATTGTGGGAAAAAAGGAAAACTAAAAAAACCCCAAACCTGTAAAAGATACACTCCATTATTATCTAGACAGAGCTTGAATCTAGTGAAAAATAGCAGTTGATTGTATTAAAACGTATTTGAATCAAACAGAAGAATTTGTGTTGAAACCTAGTTCAGATGTATGAGTCTTGTGAGATCTCCTTTGATCTGGGAAGACAATGACATATAAACCAAATAAATATATATTAAATTTTTAGTAACTATAGATATTAACTATTTCTTATACTCTATGTTTGTTCTTACAAATTAATTACATGTCCCTAAATGCAAGCCCTGGTTACTACTGCTTGCTGTGTGTCAGTAGGCATTAAGGAGAGCAGCCCTAATGACCTAAGATGAGAAACCTCCCTACAAAAGTGAGATAGGTGGTCTCTGTGATAACTTCCTAAAAGATTGTATCATATTGTTTTAAGCCACTACAGTTATTCCAAACTCAAGCAGAAGTACAATAAGTGATCATAACACAAGAAAAACTTTCGTTACTGCACTGAAGAAAGTTATGATCCGGTGACATGTTTCTAGTTGAGATACCAGTTTTAATCACAGTTCCCAAATAGACCGAATATACATCCAAAATGTATATCAACATAGTCATGCTCTTACTGGTCAGATGGGACTCTCATGTTCCTTCCTTTCTCACCAGAGAAATACATTTAGCTAGGATTGCTCATTTTAGAGGTATCATAATTTCCACAAAATGAGGAATCCATACTGTCTCCAAAGGAAGCTCACTATCTTAAGGTGAAATTTCCAGGTTCAGATATCTCTGAAAATGTATGTAGTATAAGAATTCTAGTTAGAAGGGGGAAATAATAATCTGAAGTTTAAAAAGTTTTTTTCCCTGAGTTTCCTAGTATTAATGATGCAGAACGTACATCGATATAAATTAAGCTTGAGAGATACATTTAATTTTTGAATGCTTTTGATAATGTATAGGCTATTTTTTTCAATACTGAGTATAATTTTAAAATATTATGAGATGCAATTCACACATATTAGAAAAAAACAAAATACTGCCTCACATAGAAACTTGAGTTACAAAGAGGCTAAGGTGTGTAGCACTCATCACCTTCCTTCAGGCTGCAAGGCTAAGGCATAACCTCTGTCCTGATGGTAACTGTTCACTGCATTCATCACATTTCTTTCCCTTCTCTCTCAAAACATTGCTGCAGAAGGATGGGAGAAAAGAATGGTTTCAACAAGAGTGACTGAGTAAGCCTTATCCCTGAATGTGAAGGCATTCCACAAATGGTAAGAGCCATTCTCTAAAGAGTGCCTTCACATGTAATTGGATTAAGGTCAATAAACATTTTTTAGGGACCACAATATATCAAGGAACCTCAGTACATACTGAACATGAGACAGCACATAGATCCTGTGCAAGTTAATGGAATGTGAACAGAAAGAACAGAGTAATACAAACCATTGTATCAAATGCTGAACTCTTCTTTCTTATCTGATGGGCTGGGTGCTACTTATATTTTCAATGACATCAGGAGACTTATTATTGCAGTAAGTCCTGATGGTTTTCCATTGGGTTTCATTAATTTCACCAGGGTGTTCCACTTGCTGGGCCCTGCAGATGTTCCACTGTGAAGGAGGAGTCAGATACCTTCAGGGTAGATTTCCATTTCCCCTCTGCCACAGCTCTCAGGCAGGCTTAGGATGGGGTTCATGAAGGAGTCTCCTCACTGCTGGTTGTCAGGTCAGTTGCACACCTACACAAGCTGTGCCACAGGGGAAAAGGCACCATCAAAGCTTTAGAGCCATGAAAAGAAAATCTATTACATTTCTTCTTAGTTACTGCTTTCTCTGAGCACAGTTTGTGTATAGCCCTCTTTTGTTTACAAACAAATCTGATATTTTACTTTGTCTTTTGTTGTCACCTTTTATTTCATGCTTGGCCTTTATACACAGAGCAAAAAAAAAAGTTCTTTTCTAGGAAAGTAAGTAAAGTAATATGGAACATGTTAGCACATACTGATTTTTCATTTTATTGAAAACTAACTCTTTGGTCTTTGTATTTCATTGTCAGCAGCAAAAAATAATTAACACTGGTCAAAGAATGAATGCCATTATAAGGAGTAATACAGCTTAGATTTCTTGTTGCATTTGCAATTGTGCCTGAAGGTAACAGAATCACAGAGTGGGTTGAGATCCTGTGTAATCAGTTAAGATACTTTAGTGTAAAAGGAACAGAAAAAGGTTATGTTGAAGACATAGGCAAAAAATGCCAGTCATGCAGCTGCTTCTTGTGCATATTACGGTTTCTGTAGCAGTATCATTCAAATCTGTGCATCTACCACTCACACATGCACACACATGTTGTGCTCTGCTGCCCTTAGTATATGTGAGGAAAGCACAGAGAAAAGGTACCTCTAGAGTTTTGTTCTTCCTGCTTGAGTAAATTTGTCTCAAACTCTGGCTTGCATTAGCAGGTACTATTTCCGTCTTCCTCCTCACCCTACCTCCACACTTTAGCTTCACTTTAATAGAAGCTGAATGTTGTTATTCCTGGATAAGACCCTTCCTATTCTCAAAGTAACTAATTCAATGGTATGTATGCAACCACAGTGTCTCAAGATGAAAATAGATGAAGAAGCCCCTGTAAAATATTTAAAATAAGTATTAAGACAACATTGACATTTGAAATAATTTTAGCCAGACTTACACCACATGAATTAGTTTTTCTATGAGGTTAGTTATAAAATTAATCTTAATATGACTAATTTAAGGGTAACTCAACTATTCAGATCCAGACCATGCTTAGAAGATGTTCTAGAGACTGGAAGACCTGAAGAGTCACAGATGTGCTAAAGGGACAAATTTGGATGAGGAACTGCCCTTTTCCTCTCCACTACTTCTGTAATGAATACTCAGTACAAATAAATTGGATAAACAAATATAAAATCAAATTCTATGCTGCATGGACTTGTAGGACCATTTTTGAATGGGAGGTACCTTCTCTGTTCATGCTGTTTCTGGCATGCTAGGTCAGCTCATAGAGCCTTATGATTTGAATACTGTCATATAAAGACCAGGTCAAATCCTCCTGCTCCTTTCCCTCCACTTTTATTTCACTTTCTGGGTACTCCAACCTGGAGTGAGAAAGGCAAGCCAATACTATAGGAAGGGCTCAATTACTACTATGCAACAAGGGAGATGCAGTTGAAATCCTACCTTTTTCCAGTGTTGAAATGTGAGCACTAGGATCACTGTAGCATCCACTAGGATTGGATGTGGTCCTGTTAATATTTATACTGTAGTGCTAAAAGGAAGGGCCTTTATTTGGGATGTCAATACATTCAGTTGTTACACTGTGATGTTGGAATATGCCTTGAAGGATCACTAGTAAATACTCATGGCTCAGATTAAGGAAAAAAGGCAACTATGACAGAGTTCTTGGTAATTTACTAAAAGACTCTGTACTAATGGAGATTCTTCATAAGGCAATGTAAGACAGTTTCACTACCACTATTAAGAGATATCAGCTAATAACTAAGCAGTGTTCATTTGGGCCTTGGTAATATTTAGCTGTCATCTAGGTGCCTGAAATGGCACCCATCAGAAAGCACATCACCAATTGTGCTGGAATGCTAGTGGCATATTTCACTCCTTCAAATTAAACAAACGTTTATTTCTGTGAAGAGGTTGCTTAAAACCAAGATGTTTACTCATATGACTATTTACACAGTTACTTTGTTGGCATCAATGATGTCTCAAGCATCCCTTCTGTTTGGTGCAATGAGTATGGTACACCAGTACTATATATCTCATTGTGGATTTCTAGTGGTCCATTATCTGACTTTGGGAACACATTAGCTCTTTCAGGCAGCCTAAATCCATTGCAGACATTAATTTGAAGAGAATGTAACCAATTGGAGAAGAAATTAACACAAATGCTTTTTTTACAGGCCACAGGAATGGTTGTGGTAGAATCTAGTGAAAAGATTGCTAAATATTTTAAAATATCCAAACCATTTTAGTTGAAGTGCAGTCTTTTATAACATGAAGGGATTAACTGGGACATGTTTATTGAGCCACTCCTGTTACCCACATCGTGTTTACAGATGTAGACTGTGCATGCCATTCAGTCAGCTCAGCAGCTGCATTGAGATCAGGCAAATATTCCTTCACCACATCACACCTAGATCCTGGACTGCTCTGGTTTGGAAGTCTGGCTTTAGAGACCCAGAAATATTTGGGGAATGTGACCGTTACAGTTAAATGCCTTCTTAGTCAAAAGCCATTTGTGAATAGATGGTCTCATGCCCAGTTAAACAACACTTTCTGTTACAGCACAGAAACTTGAAAGAAATGGAAAGGTGGAACAGCCAATGAAAGTGGTGGGTGATGTGCTATATGTGTATATTATATAAGTATTGGGTCAGATTCTTCTGGAAGCCACTTTGGCTCCTATTTGGAAATTGAATATCTCTGTGAGCAAGAAAGCCTTCTTACTTAATCCAATCACTGGTCAGTGATGGGTTTTTTTAAAAATAAAATACTTGCAAGTCACCCAGTAAAGGGAAAAATGCTTTAAACCAAAGAAGCACTTCTGACTTTCAAGTAATGCTGCCTGTTCCCATGAGAAGAAAACTCTGCTTCTGTGTGAGCCTCTAATCCAAGCTAATTAAACAAACCAGAAACATAAATAAAATACTCACAAACAATTACAGTCCCCTCAATTATTTTTCTTAAATGGGAGAAGCTATATTAGCAGAATGAACAGCTAAAGAAGACTGATGAACTTAATTAGGATCCTTGAAATCTAAGTTCTAAAGTATTAGAGTCAGAGAATTAGAAACAAAGAGTAATCACACTGCTGAATATACAGGTCTGGAGTCATAGCTGGTATAAACTGACAGATCAAGTACTTGTCTGGTTTGCAGGTGCCTGTCTGTGGGAGCTTACTGAGGCCTTAACTGTGTGGAAAAATGTTCCATTTCTGAAATAACTGTGCTCAGTTTTAGCTTGCCAAGGAGAGAGGATGTGTTCCTGACTGAGATGCTCCCTCTGGCTTGACCTAAGGCTTACTACATCACCAACAGACCCATGTTGAGATGCTTGGATCCCTTACCACCACTGCAAGAGACTGCCTTGGGAAACACAGAACAACTGCATCAATGGGTCATGCCAATGTTGTAGGCTTGGGTGTTATGCTAGAAAAAAACTGCAGCTCTTCAGTTACATCAGAGGACTTTTCATCCTCTTTATACAGTAGATGCCAGCATGACTATAGCAAAATTTCTCACTGTATTTGTTGAAATGAAGACTATTTATTTTCCTGTGTATCTTTTGAAGTAAGAAGCAGAGGTATTAGCTTGAGAAAAAAAGATAAATTTTGGAGAAACACCAAGGACAGTGTGTTTAAAGTTCAATGTGGTTCATATATATTAACTGCCTTTATATATAATCTTGTTCATGTGACCCTAGGCAGTTCCCCTAACCCAAAGCTTTTGTCCTCCTTTTTATCCTTTCCCAGATTATTTCCTTGTTCTGCTCTAATATTAATTTGCAGTTCTTCTTTCTCTTTGGTAGTTTTTATTCTCTCCATGCTCAAAGCTGAGGACTTCTTCCCCTATATATGTTCAGTCTTGATTACAGCATTTGTAAAGCTCTCAAGTGCAATTCATAAATTTTTCAGCCTTGGGACTATAGATCTGGTGCTGCTTATTTATTTCTTGTATCAGTGTTGTGCTTTGTGGTCACCAGCTGGCAACAAAGAGCCATGTGGTCACTAGTGCAATTGGGTAGCAAAGAACCACATTGCCACTCCCTCACTTGTCTGACTTCTGAGTCGTACTGGGGAAGACAATCTGGAGAAACAAAGGCAAAACTGATGGTTTGAGATAGGGACAGGGAGGGATCATTCACCAATTACTGCATGGGCGAAACAGACTCAACCAAGGGAAGTAAAAATATACCTAATTTATTAGCAATTAAACTAGAGCAAGATACTAAGAAATAAAAACAAATCCCAAGAAGAACATCTCGCCTTCCCCAGCTCACCCCTCCACCTCTCCCTTCTTCCCAGGCTTGACCTTTACTGCTGATGTTCATATAGAACCACTCATTCAGTGATTTGTGTTGGAAGGGACTCCTCAAAGCCACCTAGTCCAACCACCTGCAATAAGAAGGGACAANGACAGGGAGGGATCATTCACCAATTACTGCATGGGCGAAACAGACTCAACCAAGGGAAGTAAAAATATACCTAATTTATTAGCAATTAAACTAGAGCAAGATACTAAGAAATAAAAACAAATCCCAAGAAGAACATCTCGCCTTCCCCAGCTCACCCCTCCACCTCTCCCTTCTTCCCAGGCTTGACCTTTACTGCTGATGTTCATATAGAACCACTCATTCAGTGATTTGTGTTGGAAGGGACTCCTCAAAGCCACCTAGTCCAACCACCTGCAATAAGAAGGGACAACTTCAACTAGATCACATTGCTCAGAGCCTCGTTTAATATGAACCTTGAATATTTCCAAGGATGCGGCTTCTACTGCCTCTCTGAGTAACCTGTTCCAGTGTTTCACTACACGCATTGTAAAAAAAAAATGTCCATATATCTATTCTTCCTTCTTCCTGGGCTTGACCTTTACTCCTGATTTCCTCTACCTCCTCACCCACAGTGACACAGAGGGACGTGGAATGGGGGTTCCAGTCAGTTCATCACACCTTGTCTCTGCTGCTCTTTCCTCCACAGAGGAAGGACTCTTTACACTTCCCCCTGCTCCAGCATGGCTTCCCTCCCACATGACACAGTCCTCCACAAAATTCTCAAGTGTGAGTCCTTCCCCCATGCTGCATTCCTCCATAACCTGCTTCAACGAGTATTTCTGTGGGGTCATGACCTCCTTTGCGCACCTCCACCTGCTCCAGTATGAGGTCCTCTATGGGCTGAAGGTGGATATCCACTAAGACTTCTCATGCTACCAAAACTCTTATCACACAAGCCCAACACAATCAGTTATGCAAGAACAGGTATCTTGAAATAGTATAAGAGAAAAAGATACTGTGCAGGTAGGTGTATATCCAATCTATGTGCATGTTTGGGAAAGATGGCATGATTTCCATGAGTGCAATTCCCTATGATGAAGGCTATTCAATACCAAATTGAACCTAAAGCAGACAGTAGCATAGTGTATTTCAGTTGTGGGAAATTTAATGTTCAGGAAAAATTATACAGACCTGGACGTAGAGAACTTACTATAGACAGTGCCACTAGTCCTGATTTTCACCTCCGTTTAGACAGAAAAAATTGTACTGGTTATGTTTACTGACCAGTCAGCCTCATTGCCATACGCCAGAAGATCATAGAACAGATGCTCCTGAAAGGTAGATGAAGACATCCAGGAGACAGGGAGATGATTGGAGAAAGCAAACATGGTTTCATGAAGGACAAATTATGCTTGACTAATCTAGTGGCCTTCTACAACGGAGTGACTGCATAGGTGAATGAAGGAAAGAGCTACAAATATGGTCCATCTGGACTTCTTTGAGACCTATGGCACTGTCCTTCACTACATTCTTGCCAATTACAGAAGAAATGAGTTTGATGGATGGATAAGAAATTGGCTGGATGGCTGCAGCCAAAGATTTATAGTCAATAGCTCTATGTCCTATTAGAAACGTGTATACAGTTATGTCTGTCGAGGGTTCATATTGGACACTTAATATCTTTATCAATGGCATAGATGATGCTGCTGAGTGCACATTAAGAAAATCTGCAAATGACAACAAGATGAGAGGTGCAGTCAATGTGCTTTAGGGAAGGAATATCATCCAGAGGATCCATGGCAGGCTCAAAGTAAATCTCTGGAAGTTCAGTAAGGTCAAAGTGTAAGGTCCTGCACATGGATTGAGGTAATCTCCAATATCAGTACAGATTGGAGGATGAATGGATTGAGAGCCACCGTGCTGAGATGGATTGCTGATACTGGCAGATGAAAAACTGGACACGAGTCAGCAATGTGCACTTGCACCCCAGAAAACCAACTACATCATAAGCACGGCCAGTAGGTCAAGAGAGGTTATTCTCCTCTACTCTGCTCTATGGAGATCCCACCTGGAGTACTGCATACAGCTCTGGGATCTCCAGTACAAGAAAGACATGGATCTGCTGCAGTGGATCGTTCTCCACAAGAGGGCTATGAGAATGGTCAGAAGGCTGGAGCAGCTCTCTTATGAATAAAGGTCGAAGGAGTTTGGACTGTTCAGACTACAGAAGAGATGGCTCCAGGAAGTCCTTATTGCAGCCTTTCAATATCATATATTGTAATGCCTCGCCTTTTTAAGGGGACTTAGAAGAAAGATGGAGAGAGACATTTTGCCAGGGCCTGTAGTTATAGGCCAAGGGGCAATAGTTTTTAAGTAAAAAAAGGTAGATTCAGATTAGATATATGTAAGAAAAATGTTTTACAATGAGAATGGTGAGACACTGGAACATGTTGCCTAGAGAAGTTGTGCTTGTTCTACCATTGGAAGTGTTCAAGATCAGGTTGGAGAGATCTTTGAGTAATGTGATCTAAATAGACATCCCTGCCCATGGCAAGGAGGTTAGGTTAGATGATGTTTGAAGATCCATTTCCATCCAAACTATTCTGAGATTCTATGATCCTGTGTGTACATAAAACAAAATTAGTCCCCAAATTACAGAACATCCATAAATTGTGGAAACAGGATCTCTAAGAGGACCTCTAATACACATCCAACTTTCTCCAGTCTTTTCTGCAAGAAATGGAACAGTGAGTGAAGGGTCAATGTAGTCAAACTATCACTGATCTTACCCACATCAAAAGGTTCAACAGAAATGGAATTAATTGTTAGGCTCAATAACGGATCTCCTGATGCATACAGGATTTATTTTTCCAGCTCTATAAATATTAGTCTGACAGGTATTTCAACAACATGGTAAGCACTATCACCCTTCTTCCTCAATGATCTTACTGTTCCCATACGTCATGTGACATACATGACACTGGTCTGTAGAAAAAGAACATATAAATGTGTGGATATATATAAGGTTGTAGACACCATATTCACATACACAATGCATACTTGAATTGCTTATTCAAAAATACTCCATCACTGCCTTTTCTAATGAATCTCTTAACCTGCTATAGTAATGACTCACATGCGATAAAGGAATTTCTTAAGCCAAAAATAGTAAAGGCAATACTGTTCAAGAGAATACCAGGACAGTTGTAAAAAGTGAGGAAAAAAGATTAAGACAATGTATTTTTTCTATACAATTCAGTGTGCATAATTCTATGCTTATGTTTTATGTTTGAAATTTTGATGGGTTGCCTCCAAATATCAGCAAAGCCTTACACAGCTGCTGGCTTACTCACTTCCACCAGTGGGATGGGGTAAAGGCTAGAAAGTCCAAAAGTGAGAAAGCTGGTGGGTTGAGATAAAACAGTTATTTGAGTGAAGGAAAGAGGGGGACATTGGCCCACCCAAAGCCACTGAGTGAAAGAAAGACAATCAGTCACCGCTTCCCATGATAATATCAATGCCTAAACAGTTTCCCAGCAATGATAGCTTCTCTTGAAGCCCCTTTCCAGCAGTGAAGAAAGATAAATACAGCCAAGACACCCCTACTACAAAAGGCCATATTGTCTGATGCTTTCAGAAGAACACAAGGTATCACTTTTATTGGGTCTTTGATCCTGGTCAGTGGATTGAATATGTATTTTATGCTCAAAATTCTGTGTACATAATTGTATTTATTGTGGTGAAAGCAATACAAAGTGCTTCTCTACAGCATCTACCCTGTAGCATCCCAGAAAACTGATATATTTGAAGTTATTCATTTAATCTGATTTTGATTTTCCAGTCTGAGGCAAATGTTTAGTGACCTTTCCTACTATCTTCTGAGGGTCAATATCCTTCATCTAGTCACATGACAATCAGAAATGTGCCTACTGACCTATCATCTGATGTGCAATCTCAGACGACCACAGGGCCTTAGCTTGTAAACCACTCAGAAAGCAGCACCAGAAATATCATTCTGAAGAACGGACTGTCCTCTGACCATTTTTTCCATTTGCTATTCTCAGCCTATATTTCACTAGGTTATTCATGCTTCCCAAACATTCCCATACACATGGAGCCTACTTTTAAATATATATATACTGTATCAAAACACAAGTGGTATTGTTACTGACATACATCCATAAAATATATTTTGCTGAACTCTTAGCAAGCTAAACTGTGAAATCAAGGCATGTTTCATAGATTCATAGAATCATTAGGTTGGAAAAGACCTTAGAGATCATTGACTCCAACTGTGCCTGTCTACTACTAAATCGTGTCCCCAAGCACCTCATCTATCTTCCTTCTAGCATCTCTAGGGATGGTGACTCAACCTTCTACCTGGGTAGCCTGTTACAGTGCTTGATAACCTTTTCTGTGAAGAGATTTTTCCTCATATCCAATCTAAACTTCCCGATGCAGCTTGAGGCCATTCCTTCTTGTCCTTGGGAGAAGAGACTAACACTCACCTCTCTGCAATCTCCTTTTAGGTAGCTGTACAGAGCAATAAGGTCTCCCCTCAGCCTCTTCTTCTCAAGGCTAATTCCATGATCTTACATTCAAATGCATTTAAATATATGTATTTAAAGTTCCCCAAATGCCGATCATGATATGTATCATTGAAAGATAATTTGCATTAAATGCAATTATAAAGCCATGCATTAAAGGATTATGCCTTTTAAGTTTTATATTCTTAATCTAAAGCAGTCTTTAGCATGAAAGTATATTTCTTTATTTAAAAAATGATGCAAATTTAAAAAGAAGAAAGTAAAAAGGGTTTACCAGTAAAATTATCTTTTATATTGTCCTCTTTTATTTTATAAAGGCAAGTGATCACAAGTCACTTGCCGCTCGCTAAATGAGCAGACTAATCTCCTGTTATATCAATCTGAGGTACAAAGTGTCAGTGTATGTACCACAGAAGTATCAGAGACTGCATGTAATTTCATAGTGATGTAGAGTGTTGATAGGCACATAAGTGCCTTGAGCTCATGACCAACAAGTATGGGAGGATATACATTGAAAAATAGTTGCTGTTCTGAAGAGAAACACTTGTAATTTCCTCTCATTGTCTTCAATAAAGTTCCTGGAGATCTACATTATGAAGAATGAGGAAACATCAGTTTTCATTTCTTCAGACGCAGGCCCTGTATTTCAAAAAAGAGTTGTAATTTATAATTAAAAGTCAGACAGATTCAAGATGTATACAATTTCAGAAATTTATGTTTGAAGCACTAATATACACCCATCATTAATTCATCAAAAGTAACCCATTATATTCTTATTTTTATGACTGGTAGACCACATAATCAGAAAAAAAGTGCAACACCAATTCTATGCCTTTTCTGTTGAAAGATGATAGGTTGTTAGTGTTCAGACTACATGTCTGCCAAACCAGGTACCTGCCATCAGTGCATATTCGTAGATGGTTTTCATCTCTAAAGACACAATTTTTGGTGAAAAGACACAAGCTGAAAAGGATACAAAAGAAAAGCATATATATCTATGGGCTTATTCTGTTTCAGTAAGGAGTAAACCATTGAAGCTCCATTTCTTGTAAGTACACAAAACATAATTTAAAAAAAAAAAATCTCGTTTCAAATCAGGAGTGAATGGCTTTTCTAGGCACTACTTCAGCCTCTAGGCTTCTGCAGAAACTGAAACAATACAGCTAATTAGTCTAAAATTTTGGGGAGTAGGCTGTAGAGGAAACAAAATGAAGAGAGTTGAGGGTAGGACAAGCACTGTCCTTGCTCTTTATCTTTTTGGAAATTAGTTTGCCTATGCAGAATGAAGAAGAGAGGGTAAGGACTGAAAAATACTCAAAAAAATAGACTTAAAGGAAACTGTCTATTTACATTTCTGGTGTGCATTCTGACAGCAGGAAGACAGAAAAATATTTAAGGTTCATTCAAAGCTTTGCTTTTTTTGTCTGAAAGAACAAAGGGAATATATTGAAGGGAATGCAGCACCACAGTTGATTTTACCAGTAATAAACTTACCTACCACAAAGATGCTGTGAATGAATCCAGGAAAATGCCATATAATATGTCTGATCTGCATTTGGTGCCAGTCAGGCTGAGATAAGTTGTACTTCCTTCAAGGTATTAAAAGATAAGTGCTTCAAAAGCGACCTAATTTTTCAAAAGTTTTATTGTTAAGTTTGAAGACTAGACAAGATCATACTGGTTTTACATAGTTCTACATGATTTTACTATATACAAACCCATTTGAATATTACACAACTTGAAAGGTTGCAAAGGTGTTTGAGATAACTTCTGTAATTACTGACACATCAGAAGCCAGCATTGAATATTATAGTTCATATTCATCATATAGCAAAGATACACTCATTTAGTATCCTTGGTCTTCAAAACTGACACTGATTTGTATGCAGCCATTAAAAAAGAGAAAGTCAACCTGAAACCCAGAGCCAGTTGTAATAAGCCCTTAACAGAACATAGGCAAAACATAGCCTTCTGCCAGTGTTTTTCTTTCCTAGGCTGTAAATGTTAGCATATTACAGAACTAGAGAAAGGTGAAGTCTGCCTACAAATACTCAGCTGGTTCAGGGTGAAATTTAATTAGGAGAATGTTTTCAGTATTGTTCACTGTCATTGTTACAATTAACACAGAAATCAAGGATAATTTCAGAGTGCTCCTCCATCTCCTCCAAGGACATATCCTGTCTTGCACCGATTCCTTGTTTTGGGATGTTAGTTGCTTCGACTGGGAGTGTACAGTCATGTTAACTTATAACTTGTCCATTATGACAATGGTGTTCACCAAGACAAGAAAATAACATAAAGGTAAATAGATCATTTTAGACCATTCTTGTCTGTTTTATTAAATATGAAGTATTCCACAGAAATCAGGGGTTATTTTAGACTTACAATGCTGACATCAGGAGCAGAATTTGGTACTATAGCTACACAATGTCATTTAAAGAAAGCTTCTTGCTAGCTAAGGGATAATTTCATTAGAAAAGCCCCAGTATATTGTTTGAAACTGTAAGGGCATCACATATATGATTCTTCTTTGAATGATTAGAGTGTTATCACAATGATTACAGAGTGTTATCACAATATATGGAGCTCTCTTTGCAGGTTGTGAAGACTGCTGACAGACAAAAGTTGACACAGTACAAAATACTCAACTCTAAATAAATACAAAATAAAAATTATGTTAAGCATAATGGCAATACTATTGTCATATGCAGATGGATAACAATTAAATTACTAAGCTAAGCAACATTAATTTGAAACCAAACTTGAAGTTGCAAAAGATTAATGGCATGAAAAATTTTTCTTAAGAACACAAAAATATTTCAAAAGAACATTAAAATAAACTATAAACTAGAGTTTTCTGAAATGGTCTTCCATTTCTGGGGTACAGTCAGCTAGTGAAATAGCTACATGCTAGTCTTCATATTTTTAATTAAATTCAAAGTCAGTTGCTCTCCTACAACAGAAAAATGAGTTTGGTCCCCTTTAAATATTGTGTGTGCCCTGAAGATATAAATAGTACTCCTTTTTTTTTCCTGATAGAGCCTAAAGTGCAAAATGTGATCAGCAGGTAATTTAGGAATACACTCATCCTTCATTACTCAGTTTTGTTTTGCTGTTTAGATCTACTGCTGTGATTGACTTTCTCTTTAAAACCACTCACTATGCTAGAAGACCACTCTTTATATATATCATCAAGGAATGCTGTTAACACAGTTACAGACAAGACACTAACAGTCTAGTGGCTTTTGTTACGCAGCACGAAGTTAAAAATAAAGAACAAACTTAGCAGTGTTGCACAGGACCTCAACATTTCTTACACATACTTTTACCTTTACAAGACTCTTCTTTCAAAGTCTTTAAATGTCAAAGACTTATAAAATAAATACTTGTATAAACACAGTTTAAGGGTTAAGTCATTTTAGAGGCAGGGTGTTCTGTTTCTTAAAATGTGACAGTTTAAGTGACACTATCAGAAAACCACCACCAATATATCCCCAATTCTTGTATGTAAAATTCCTGGCTGCTATTCTAGTCTTTCACAGTTCAATGGATAATATGATTTGTCTGTGTTGGAGAACATGTGATTAAATGTACATTTTTGAAATCCAAACCATTTTGTTTCCAAAATAAACTCTGCGCTTTGCAGGCTGCAGGCCAACTAGGTGCTTGCCTTGGGAGCAGCGCCCAGCTTCATTCTTCAGCATTTTGGTGAAAATGTAATGGTGACAAAAAATAAGTTCAATGACATTTGCTAAAACATGCAGCTGTTTCTCTCTCTTTTTCTCTCCACATCAGCATGTTATGAAATTAAAAGGGTGGTATTAATCCCAAATGTTGCAACTTCACGTAACAGATAAAACATTCCCTTGCTTCTTGTCCCAGGATTTTTTTAGACTTAGGTGCTACTCTAACATAGCCACAGAGCACTTTATTCCAAGGAAACTTGAAGTGCTCTGCAAGGGCTGGTATCATTATCTCTGTCATCAGGGGAAATTGAGACACAGGAGGAATGTCCTGCCTACTACTCCACTTTTCCTTCTATAACCTACTTGTTAAATTGGGTTCCTTACTGGATATCGTGTTTTTAAAGTAACATAGTATTGATGCATGTATGAAGCATTTCTGTAAATGAGGCATGATAAAAATCATGTGGCTCACTGGCATATGTCTGGAAAGACATAGTTGGGAGTGGAGGCTGCCAAGGGCCCAGCTTTGATGAATGCCTGTGACACCTCTTGCATTCACATCTGGGGGGAAGGCTGTGACCACTACCATAAGAACAGCTTACCAGAAGGGTTTCCTGGCAATAAGGGAGTGTGTCTTTGAGCACCCAGTTTCTCCACCCTTTATTTCCCTCCTCACAGAAATTAACAAGTTTCCTTACTCCTAGGCAAGTCAAGAAACGGGCTCAGGACTTCTGATGTGCTGTGTTGCTTTTACCTGTGTAGGTACTCAAGATATCACAAGTACCCTGGTGTCTCCCATCACCCCCCCCCAAAAAAAGCACATCTCATGCAGAATTAATAAACTTTGGCAAATTCATTAACTTCATAATGTACTGATAGCAGACCTTGTTCCATGTGCAAACAGGTCACCTCTTCCAAGGAAAATAATATTAGCAGTGATACTAAACAGAAAAGATGGAGGTCACGTCTATAGCATGCAAAATAGAGAAGGAAAAATGATGTTAGTTACAAAACCCCTTTAGGTGCATGGACACTACTGTTCAGATGAAAGTGATGAAAGGTAGCTTGTAATATCACAGGTACTATATTTTACAGTACTACAGAGTATCTTCCAAAATATATGTCATAAATACTGACAGTGTTTGATAGGCACAATTACTATAATGCAGTCATCCCCAAGTAAACTTATTGCTAAAAGCTGCAGTATCACTTTTTGCAAGTAAGATGACAGTATGATTTATGGAGAACTTGTCAGCCTAATGTTTCTAAAGCTGCAAATGATCTTTGTCATGCTCTTTCTCTTTGCTTGTAAAAAGGATGCTGCTGTTTTTCCCTAACACATTTCAACTAGTGTGAACAACTCAAAGGAAAAATAGAAGGATAATTCCACAGTAGAAAGGACAACACTAACAGATTTCAAGGACAAAATTGGATTAGATCATTTAAAGGGCAGGCTTAGACCTTCCTGCAAAAGACAGTTAGTGGCCTACCATAAAATGAGCACTTGTTAATGAAAAACCCACTCAGCATCCTACAGGCTTTGCACAGTTTCTTCTATGGAGGGACTTTTAGCTACACCAAGAGCTGTGAAGCTTAATGGAGATCTGTCTCAATCCTCTGCTGCGCAGCCCAGCAGCTCTGACCGGAGGGTGATCCTGCCGTACCACGACCATGGGAGGATGCGGATGTGCCGGGCATAGATTGGAGGGTCAATGACATTCTTACGGTGTGTGTCATTGTCAAAATTTCCCTGGAATACCTGTAGGGTAAGTAACAAGACGATTTAATGGCTATGTGGCTTAAGGAACAGTTGTGATACACCCCTGATGTCCATGTGAATTTTGATCATCTGGGCATCTGACTGATGCTGCAGACAGCATCTGCATTTGTTAAGACCTGGGATTTTATTGCATGCCAGGGATCTTGCAGCTGGGTATGAGCATGGCATGCTCAGTCCCGGTGCAGATTTAGCCTTTGATTCAAAGCTTAATCTGTTGTTCTGCCAAGGGCCCCACTCTAAAAGTTACATTAAAATCATTAACATTTAACAAATTGAATGTCTTTTTTTTTGACATTTGTATTATGTCAAATTATTCCCAGGAGATCCTGTTATTGTTTTGAACAAAATAACATTAATAATTAAAGTTAAGAAGAATTTTTATTGTAGCACTTACTAGTGCAGCTTGGATGCAACTATGTAAACCCTTGTAAAGTTAGTGATTACCAAGGATACAATCTTCTTCTGTCAAACAAAAGTCAGCATATTAATTACAGGCATTGGCTTGTGACCAAATTAAAGAATCTTAGCATGGTAAAATGTAGGGATTGTTCTTCTAAGTACCCT
>WAAB01010399.1:0-32356 GCA_013389865.1 Piaya cayana | reverse complement strand
GAAGAATGATCACACTATGCTCTATCAGACTGGTAATCTAACCATGGAAATCATGGATTAAATAAAACAGACAGAAATGTCAGCTAGATGTAAGTACCAAATGTGTTCAGTGACTTTGAAAGTTCCCACCGGGGCATCAGATGCTTGACCAGCCAGCTCATTAAACAATATGAGCACATTTCTCTCTTCCTGAGAACAAAAAATATGCAGAAGCAGAAAAAAATCAGTATCATGAAAAGAGTCAAATTCTTACTATTTTGACAAAGAAATACGTGTTTGATATCGATGTTGGGATACCACTGGTAGACTGAAGACTTGAAAACACTGTGTGAAGAGAAGTATTTATAATGAAGACCAAGATAATAAGAAATGTTGATCTTGCTTTGTCCTATAGGAGATAACTGTGGTAGGGTAAAGTATATATTTGTACTTTTTCCAGCAATTACATACCTAGGAGAGATACAGAGCATTTGCATATATATTGCCTGCCACAAAATCCTCATCTATGTTAACCGAAAGCAAATTTTTTGAGTGCCTGAGAGTGACCTTTTGTCTGTCTTGGGAGGCACTGTGAATTAAAGGGTTTAGGCTATAGGTTAAGGATTGCAATGATCTGCCCTGAAATGAAAGATTCCACCAGTAAATTGCCATAATAGCTTGTAGAAACCTGTACAGGATGATAACGTTATTTTGCTGATGCTTCTGTCACTTCAGTTGAAATCTAGTTGCTTCTATCCAAACATAAAAGAGAGAACATCTGAATGAAAAGCTAATAAAAAAGACAATTTATTCTAGGAGAATAGGTTGACCAACAACTAGTAGAAACAGGTTGACCTACAAATAGTAGAAACAGTATGGCTTCTTATCTTATAAATTACTGCTGGCCACATCCTTCAAAGAATTTTTTTATCCAATAAAAATTAATCTAAGAAATATGGCCCTCCACTGCAGAGGTTTTTGCCATGTCTATGCTTCTTAGACACCACTACAATACTATGATTTTCTTCCTGACAACTTCAGGTGTATTTTCCCTATAATTTCTTAGATGCTCAAGCAAGTGCACATGCTTGTAAAGCATTCTTAGACACACAAAATCCATGCATAAGCTTACATCAAGGCTAAAAAAAAATTAAATGTTTGTTTTAAAAAGAGAGGAAATGTGACTGGGATAAGTAAAAACAGGATATAGAACAATGGAAACACAGGAATCTCCAATGTTGGAGAATAAACTGGAATAAATTGCAGACCATAGGTTGAAAAGAGCAGAGCACTTTCTATGACAAGGCAAAAAAGCATCCCGAAAATCTCTTCAGTCCAGAAAATACCAATAGGGACTAAAGGTGAGAGCGGGGTGAACACAAACTCAGGAAGAATAAAACGTGGAAAATATGTAGAAATGGTCTGATCATTCCAGATTCTAGTTCAAATTCTATTCAGCCAAGAATGGAATCATACGAATAAAAGAATTCCATATTTGATCCATCCCTCTTCAAACTTAAGGAGAAACTTTCTACAGACAAATAGCATTACTGACAATGCTGAAAGTAAGATTTCATTGCATGTCTTATCTAGTTACCCCCATTCCAGATAATTAACAGTTATTTTTGAAGTCATCCATCATCCATACTTTACAGCTGCTTCTAAGAAACTTCTGTAATATTCAAACTCAAGTTACTGAAAAATGTTTCTTGAGTTTGGTGTATTATTCGCATGCACCACTATTATTTTTGTTTTCTGTAGTTTTCATTTCCATTTTCATTTCCTTTTTAATTTGCATTCTATTATTTAAATGTGAAACCAAATGTTTCCAGACTAATTTAAAATCTACTGATAAATTGTCTCTGTTGTCCACTTCACAACTCATTACAACCTGACTCTCAATATTCAGAAACACGGTAGGTAGGGGACATGCAGATCTTGGACAACTTGAGAGGGTCTTGATTAAATGTGGATTTATGCATTTTGCCTAATTCAGGTCCTAAAAAGATTACTACTTTTAATTTCTAAATAGCTCGCACAAACATTATCCATTGGTAAAATGGAATTATTAACTTTTCTTTACTTGCATCTTTAACTCACCATGTAAGTCATTATCAACTACGTCCTCCTGCCATCTATCCTGTGTGATGTACTCTTAAAAGTAAAAACAACAGTTAGACAGAACAATCTTCTCTGGTTCCATTTTACCAAAGCCCAGTTCTTTTTTATTACTGCTTCCTCTACAAATGTGATATTTAAAGATAAGAGTAACCCACCTCAGAGTAAGTGAAGACTTTTTTTGTCAATATATATGCATGTGCAAAGTTACTGAGCACATACACATGGTACTTAGAATCATATTCCTTTGGGTGACAGTGACCATAACATCCCTGGTAACTTCAACATGCCTCCAGCCATCCCCAAGCTGAATAACATCGATGAGAAAGAGATTTGAAATGGTAATTCCATACAGGTTTTAGAAGAATTATAACAGCAGTGGTGACCTCCCATTTTCCAGCATGCCCATGATCTCCCTTTTCTCACTAACAATCAATTGCACGTATCTAGAAAATAGCCTTGAAAAACACTCAATGTATAGTTCTACTGGCAAATGCAGACAGCTTAGATGTGTTTCTAGGCATCTGAGATAGCCAATATGCTAACTGTTATCATTGATTCACACTGGAAAAGATTAAGCACCATAGATTTTGCTTCCAATGTACCCCTAAAAGCACCTCGTATAATTACAAAGCTAAATACCTGAAGCTAAATACCTGTCAGACAAAAGAACGACTGACATTACCACCACTAATACTTCACACAGTACTTCCTGAGCCATGATGCAGAAAGGAAACCAAAGATGGTTAGGATAACTCCACCTGCAAACAGATATTCAGGGCAGTACAGCATATGCATGACTCTCAGAGATACCAATATCCAAAAAAATACATGAGGTTTGTGTACAGAGACACACAGGCTTGATAAATAAACCACTGTGAGAAACCACCTTTTTCTTGCCAAATGATGTGGGGTTTTCCCACTGATTTGTAAGAGTTCAAAAAAAGGCAGCATGGCAAGCATGAAGAACAGAAACTGAGCAGCTGAACAGAGCATCAGAGAAAAATAAATCAAAGGTCCATTACCAAGTGGAATAAAAAGCAAAACAGTTCTCTCTTATTTCAGAAAACCCTGAAGAGTCCCTGGATTTACCTGGTCCTATGTGCCCTAATACTCTTTAAACTTTGTTTGTTCATTTTCTTGCTGTCTTTGGGAAGGGAAGCATTTCTGCTTTACAGAAACCTACAGAAACTCTCAGGCTAAATTATAATTCATATAAATTATTTCCAAAGAAAATAAATTAATGAAACCTCTCTATGGCTATAAGTCAGATGACATTTCATAATTAATTGTTTAAATAAAGTTGAGTAATACTGGAATATTGATATTTAATTATACACAAAACCCAGCAAGATTAAATACTGAATATATTAATTTATAAATTCCATTTATACTCATGATGTTTCACTCCTACAGTCTAATATAGTGCAATAATTAAAAATTCAAAACAAAAAATGCCAGAACAGTGAATTTAAATAAAATATAAGTTTTGGCTCTACTGAAAAAAATCCTAAAGTTCCCATCTGACTTCCAAAAAAATAAACAAACACAACTTGTGTCAAATTCAACTTACAGCATATCAGTAACTTATAGGTCCTGCAGATTTCAGTTAGCACCACATATTTCACATACATCTTTTACTTGCGACCTGAATAGTATTAATTCTTTTCTTGAAACAAAGTAAGTATAAAAATAAGAAACAAATCATGTAGGCTTCACCAGAGGCAAGTCCTGCTTGACAAACCTAGTCGTCTTCTATGATGGAAAGGCTATAGATGTAATCTATTTGGACTTCCACAGGGCCTTCAACACGGTCCCCCACAACGTCCTTTCCTCTAAACTGGAGAGGTATGGATTTGGTGGCTGGGGTGTTTGGTGAATGAGGAACTGGCTACCTGGTCAAATCCAGAGGGTAGCAATCAATAGCTCAGCATCCAGATGGAGATCCGTGATAAGTGGCATCCTTTAGGGGTCCATACTGGGACTGGAACTGTTTAATATCTTCATCAATCATAGAATCATAGAATTGTTCGGGTTGGAAGGGATCTTCCAGTTCCAACCCCCCTGCCATGGGCAGGGACACCTGCTAGATCAGGCTGCCCAAGGCCCCGTCCAACGTGGCCTTGAACACTGCCAGAGATGGGGCAGCCACACCTTCCCTGGGCAACCTGTCCCAGTGCCTCACCACCCTCACGTTGAAAAAATTCTTCCTAATGTCTAGCCTAAATCTGCCCCTCTCCAGTTTATACCCATTGCCCCTAGTCCTATCACTACAAGCCACTGTGAACAGTCCATCCTCAGCTTTCTTGTAGAATGTGATTCAATCACAGACAGTGTGATTAAACACACCCTCAGCAAGTTTGAGTGGTGTGGTTGACATTCCTGAGGGACAGGATGCCATCCAAAGAGAACTGGAAAAGCTTAAGAAATTGAACTTTATAAGGTTCAGCAAGTTCAAGTGCAAGGTCCTGCACACGGGTCTGCAAATATCAATGTTACATGGCTGGAGGATGAAAGGATTGACAGCAGAGAAGAGCTGCCAAGAACAGCTCAGGAGCAGTGGTGGATGAAAAGCTGGACACAAACCAGCAATGTGTGCTCAGAGACCAGAAGGCCAACCTTATCCTGCACTGCATCAAAAGAAGTGTGGCCAGCAGGTTAAGGGAGGCAATTCTGCCCCTCTACTCTGCTCTGGAGAGATCTCACCTGGAGTACTGCATTCAGCTCTGGACCCCTCAGCACAAGAAAGACATAGACCTCTTGGAGCAGGTCCAGAGGAAGGTCACAAAAATGATCAGAGGGGTGGAACATCTCTCCTGTGAAGAAAGGCTGAGAGAGGAGGGGGTATTCAGGCTGGAGAAGAGAATGCTCCAGCAAGACTTTATTATGGACTTAGTTTAAAAGCATTAGACCTTGTCCCATCTCTGCAGGTCTTGCTAAAGGTTTGTCCCTATCATGTTTGTAACCCCCCCAATTATGTACTGAAAAAGGGTAGATTTAAACTATATATAAGAACTTTTTTTATAATGAGGTTGGTGAAATGCTGGAACAGATTGCCCAGAGAGAGGGTAGATGCACCAGCCCTGGAAATATTCAAGGTCAGTTGGATGGGGCAACCTGGTTGAGATGAAGATATTCCCCTTCTGATGCTGGGGAGGTGGACGAGATGATCTTTAAAAGTCCCTTCCAATCCAAGCTACTCTATGGCACCTCATCACTTAGGCATACACTTTGCTGGATAAAAAAACCAGCTATATGGCTAAGTCCAGAGAGTTGTTGTGAATAGATTTAAATCCAGTTGGCGGCCAGTTACAAGTGGTGCTCCCCACAACTCAGTGTTGGGACCAGTTCTATTTTAATTATTTTTATCAATGATCTGGGATTGAGCGGACCCTCGGTATGTCAAATTGGGCAGGAATGCTTTGCTGAGGGATCTGGACAGGCTGGATCTATGTGCTGAGGCCAACTGTACAAGGTTTAACAAGGTCAAGGTGCCAGGTTCTACACTTCGGTCACAACAACCCCATGTAACACCACAGGCTTGGGGCAGAGTAGCTAGAGAAGAGAATGTTCCAGGAAGACCTTATTGCAGCCTTTCAATATATAAAGGGGGTTTACAAGAATGTTCAATGGAAAAGGACCTGTGAATGCTGGTCAACAGTTGGCTGAACATTAGCCAGTAGTGTGTCCACAAGACCAAGAAGGCCAACGGCATCCTGGCTTGTATAAGAAACGGTGTAACCAGCAGAAACAGGAAAATGGTTGGCCCCTATACACAGTGCCGATGACAACACATATTCTTTATTCACAGTATAATTAAAAACATTTAACAAGAATCTCAAAACACTTGGCCCTTCAAAAACCTTTAAAAAAGAGGATCAGTTCAGATTTGTTTATTGTTGTGCTATTACTATAATTTATATCCATTTAAGGAGTATTAAGTTATTGTATACAAGAAGCTTAAGGGTTTTCTCCAAAGGAAAAAGTGCATAGCCAAAAAAAAAAAACCAAAAAGAAAAAAAGTATTTCCCCTGAAGCCAGAATGCATATTATTAGATGATAAGACTGTTTATATAGATTTTTGTTTAGCTTCAGGTTCTGAAGAAAGAATATAATTTTAACTCACAGATCATCTGAATGATGAGAACTAGCAGATTTTTGAATTGTCAACACTTGGCCATGCTGTCCTCTCATTCACAAGCATGATACTGACAGCAGCCCTCATTGTCCAGTTTCAAATTCTTCATGAAACTTCATTTTTTGCCCCTTTCTCTACTGATTATCACTTCTTTTCACAGAACTCCCATCATCAAATCAGAGAATAATGTAAGTTGGAAAGGACGCCTGGAAATCACCTAGCCTACATCCTGTCTCAAAATGGGTCGAGTTAGGTCAGGCTGCTCAGGGACTTACTAATATGAGTCTTGAATGCCTCCAATAATGGAGATTCCACAACATCTCTAGCCAAACCGTTCCAGCATTTAACCACCTTCATGGTAAAAGAATACAAAATTCCTCATCCCATACTCCAACTTGTGCCTATTGCCCCTCATCCCATTACTGAGCATCTCCAAGAAGAGTCTGGATCTATCTTCTGGCTCTGATCAGGCAGTTGTAGACAGTAATAAGGATTCCCCTGAGCCTCCTCTTCTCCAAGCAGAACAAACTCAGTTACCAGGATGTGCTGGATACGCTCTTGCTAAACACTGAGAATACTGTTGGCCGCCTTACTGCTAGGGCACACCATTGACTCATATTCAACTCGTCCAAGAGGTAAGTCCCAACCCCTCTTCTGCAGAGCTACTTCCTAGCCAGTTGGTGTGTCCTCTATTCTTACAAAGTTAATCCATCTCAGATGTGAGACATTGCATTTGCTTCTGTTAATCCCCATATGTGCCCCTTTCTTTTAGGGGATTTAAAAAAAATTAAGTATTCAAATATTTGGATTTTTACAGTAAGACTTTAAGGTTGACATTATATCAAATCACTAAGGAAAAGGTTTGCTGCGATATAGGCAACAACACATACTCTATATATTCTGCTTATATAATTGGAAGAGACATTTTTCTGTAATCAGTGGAGTTGGTATACAGACCCTAACATACATAAACCATTAAGAATCACAGCCCCAAGTCCCCTCAGGTTTTTTTCCCACAACAGGATGACATAGCAGTGATAAAATGCAACAACAGAGGGCAAGACAATGTGACTGCACTCCAAATAAGCAATTGTTATTATGTAACCTGCCTTTGTCTTCCAGAACTCTCACTAAACACCCTCATCCTTTAAGAAGTAATAGTAATAACTACAAAATGCTAGTTAGCAGAGCCCAGGAATAATCCAAATCTGTTCTGAACGGAGTTTCAGTAGTACCTGAATTTAGGAACTGAGTTAAACTGCAGCAATACCTTAAGAGACAACAGTTAGAGAACTGATAGAAGAACTGCTGTAAATAACATCAGTAGAAATATTTTAGTCCCTTAATTGCTAGTAAAATTGCAAAATCCTATTATGCTGACAATGCAAAAATTCAATTGCTTTGCAGTGTTTTCTTCTATTTTAGACCTGCATTTGTGATCAAAGAGCTTGTAGGTAGGTAGGTAGGTAGGTAGCACCAGGTCAAGCAATGAAAGAATGAAAGGTCTATCCTGACAGGATCTTCTTGAGGGTAGGGACTCTACAAAGGGATCTGAGCAGGCTGGATTGATAGGCTGAGACCAATAGTATGAGGTTCAATGAGGCTAAGTGCCAAATCCTGCACTTGGGCCACAACAACGCCATGCAATGCTACAAGCTTGGAGAGGAGTGGCTAGAAAGCTGCTTGGAAGAGAAGCTGGGAGCCTTGGTTGACAGCTGGCTGAACACAAGCCAGCAGTGTTTCAAGTGGCCAAGAAGGCCAATGGCATCTTGATCTCTATCAGACACAGTGTGGCCAGCGGAACCAGGGAAGCAATTCGAGGCCACACCTCGAATATTGTGTTCAGTCTGTGGTCCCTCACTGCATGACAGACATTGCAGTCCTGGAGTGTGTCCAGAGGAGGCAATGAAGCTGCTGAAGGGGCTAGAGAATGTGTCTTATGAGAAGCAGCTGAGGGAAGTGGGGTTGTTTAGCCTAGAGAAAAGGAGGATCTAGGAGGCCTTATGTGAGGGGAGGTCTTATTGCTTTCTACAGCTACATGAAAGGAGGTTGTAGAAGCATGGGTGTTACTTCCTTCTTCCAAGTGACAGTTAATAGGATGAGAGGAAAAGGTCTCAAGTTGTGTCAGGGGAGGTTCAGATTAGACATTAGGAAATACTTCAGGGTTATGAGGCACTGGAACAGGCTGCCCAGGGATGTGGTTGAATCACCATCCCTAGAGGTATTTAAAAGAAGGTTAGATGAAGTGCTCAGGGATATGGTTTAGTAGTGGACAGATACAGTTGGACTCGATCTCAAAGGTCTTTTCCAACCAAGCAATTCTATGACTATGTGAAAATAAGGCTCAGTACATAGCCATCAAATTAGGCAAAGTTGCACTAATAGGACTATCTCTTCTCTTTAAAAACTAAAAGATGGATCTAGAAAGCAGCTGGATGAACCATAGATCATTTACAAATGAAAACTCCAGATTTTGTCTTACAAGATATCCCCACCACCCCAGCAGAATACCATGGGTAGATTTTACTAGGTTATTTTAACATAAACTGTATTGTCAGCTACATTTTAATGCAAAACATGTCAGGACAAATAGTAGTGCCATGCCTCCACAACAGCAGTCAACACTTCAGCTCATATTTCCTCTAGCCATATCACCTGCCTTTAAATGCTCATTGATGCATAATGCTACCCTAGGTAAGTGTCGAGATATGTTTTGTAGCTGCATACCTTAAGCTTTTAAGAAGCCATGTTTCTCCAAATTCAGAAGTGCTTCTTAAAGCTGAGAAATATAATTACCAGTATACATCTAGCTGTCTTCATAAATCAGACAATAATTCGTGTAAATGGCTTTTCTAAAAAAATTATAGACTACTCATGCTTTGAAGCTTAGATTACAGATGTTTTAGAATCATAGAATCACAGAATCATTTAGGTAGGAAAAGACATTAAAAATCATTGAGTCCAACTGGAAACCTAGCACTGCCAAGTCCATCACTAAACAACATCCCTAAGTGCCTACCTCCAAGGGATGATGTCTCAACCACTTCTCTGGGCAGCCTGTTCCAACACTGGACANGTCAAGCAATGAAAGAATGAAAGGTCTATCCTGACAGGATCTTCTTGAGGGTAGGGACTCTACAAAGGGATCTGAGCAGGCTGGATTGATAGGCTGAGACCAATAGTATGAGGTTCAATGAGGCTAAGTGCCAAATCCTGCACTTGGGCCACAACAACGCCATGCAATGCTACAAGCTTGGAGAGGAGTGGCTAGAAAGCTGCTTGGAAGAGAAGCTGGGAGCCTTGGTTGACAGCTGGCTGAACACAAGCCAGCAGTGTTTCAAGTGGCCAAGAAGGCCAATGGCATCTTGATCTCTATCAGACACAGTGTGGCCAGCGGAACCAGGGAAGCAATTCGAGGCCACACCTCGAATATTGTGTTCAGTCTGTGGTCCCTCACTGCATGACAGACATTGCAGTCCTGGAGTGTGTCCAGAGGAGGCAATGAAGCTGCTGAAGGGGCTAGAGAATGTGTCTTATGAGAAGCAGCTGAGGGAAGTGGGGTTGTTTAGCCTAGAGAAAAGGAGGATCTAGGAGGCCTTATGTGAGGGGAGGTCTTATTGCTTTCTACAGCTACATGAAAGGAGGTTGTAGAAGCATGGGTGTTACTTCCTTCTTCCAAGTGACAGTTAATAGGATGAGAGGAAAAGGTCTCAAGTTGTGTCAGGGGAGGTTCAGATTAGACATTAGGAAATACTTCAGGGTTATGAGGCACTGGAACAGGCTGCCCAGGGATGTGGTTGAATCACCATCCCTAGAGGTATTTAAAAGAAGGTTAGATGAAGTGCTCAGGGATATGGTTTAGTAGTGGACAGATACAGTTGGACTCGATCTCAAAGGTCTTTTCCAACCAAGCAATTCTATGACTATGTGAAAATAAGGCTCAGTACATAGCCATCAAATTAGGCAAAGTTGCACTAATAGGACTATCTCTTCTCTTTAAAAACTAAAAGATGGATCTAGAAAGCAGCTGGATGAACCATAGATCATTTACAAATGAAAACTCCAGATTTTGTCTTACAAGATATCCCCACCACCCCAGCAGAATACCATGGGTAGATTTTACTAGGTTATTTTAACATAAACTGTATTGTCAGCTACATTTTAATGCAAAACATGTCAGGACAAATAGTAGTGCCATGCCTCCACAACAGCAGTCAACACTTCAGCTCATATTTCCTCTAGCCATATCACCTGCCTTTAAATGCTCATTGATGCATAATGCTACCCTAGGTAAGTGTCGAGATATGTTTTGTAGCTGCATACCTTAAGCTTTTAAGAAGCCATGTTTCTCCAAGTTCAGAAGTGCTTCTTAAAGCTGAGAAATATAATTACCAGTATACATCTAGCTGTCTTCATAAATCAGACAATAATTCGTGTAAATGGCTTTTCTAAAAAAATTATAGACTACTCATGCTTTGAAGCTTAGATTACAGATGTTTTAGAATCATAGAATCACAGAATCATTTAGGTAGGAAAAGACATTAAAAATCATTGAGTCCAACTGGAAACCTAGCACTGCCAAGTCCATCACTAAACAACATCCCTAAGTGCCTACCTCCAAGGGATGATGTCTCAACCACTTCTCTGGGCAGCCTGTTCCAACACTGGACAACTCTTTCAGTAAATAATTTTTTTCTAATATCTAGCCCAAACCTCTCCTGATGTGACTTGAGGCCATTTCCTCTTGTCCTATCGGAAAGGAGATCAGGATCCACCTCACTACAACCTCCTTTAAGGTCTCCCCTCAGCCTCCTTTTCTCCAGGCTAAACAACCCCAGTTCCCTCATCTGCTCCACATAAGACTTGTGCTCCATACCATTCACCAGTTTCATTGCCCTTCTCCAGGCACACTCCATCACCTCAATGTCTTTCTTGCAGTGAGAGGCCAAAAACTGAACACAGGATTAGAGGTGCAGCCTCACCAGCACAAAGTACAGGGGTAGAATCACTCCCATATTCCTGCTGGCCACACCAGTTCTGACACAAGCCAGGATGCTGCTGATCTTCTTGGCCACTTGGTCACACTGCTGGGTTATATTTAGCTGGCTGTCGACCAGCATTCCCAGGTCCTTTTCCATTGAGCAGCTTTCCAGCCACTGTTCCCCAAGCTTGTAGAGCTGTTGTGGTCCAAGTGCACAACTTGACACTTAGCTTTCTTATACCTGAAGAACAACTGGTCTTACTGTTAAAGACTGAGGCAAAGAAGACATTAAATGTCTCAGCCTTTTCCTCAACCTTTGTCACTAAGTTTCCCCTCACATCTAATAAAGGTCAGAGGTTCTCCTTAGCCTTTCTTTTGCTGCTGATATATTTATAGAAACATTTTTTATTCTCCTTTATGGCAGTTGGCAGATTAAGTTCTAGTAGGGCTCTGGCCCTTCTATTCTTCTCTTTGCACAATCTCACAACATCCTTGTAGTCCTCGTGAGCTGCCTACCTCTTCTTCCAAAGATAATAAAGTACTTTTTTTTTTTTTAAACTGAGTTCCACCCAAAGCTCTCTGTTCAGCCAGCCTGGTCATCTTCCCTGCTGGTTAATCTTACGGCACATGGAGAGAGCCTGCTCCTGCACCTTTACAATTTCCTCCTTGAAGAATGTCCATCCTTCCTTGACTTCCTTGCCCTTCAGGACTGCCTCCCAAGGGACTATCAAGCAGGTTCCTAAACAGACCAACGTCTGCCCTCCAGAAGTCCAAAGTGGTAGTTCCACTACCTATACTCCACACTTCGCCAAGAATTGGAAACTATCATTTGGTCATCGCTACACCTATGGCAGCTCCCAACCATCACATCACCCGTAAGTCCTTCTCTGTTACCAAACATCCAGCAGGGTGCCCTGCCTAGTCATTTCACTCACCAACTGTGTCAGGAAGCTTCCTGTCACACACTGCAGGAATGTCCTAGACTGTTTCTGCTGCATTGTATTTCCAGCAGACATCTCATCCCCAATGAGAACTAGGGCTAGCAATTGTAAGACTTCTCCTAGCTGCTCACAGAATACTTCATCTACCTCTTCATCCTAGTTGAGTGGTCTGTAACGCCCTTCCACCACAATATCAGCCTTGCTGGTCTTTCCTCTGATTCATAAACACTCAACCCTATCACCACCATCATTAAGCTCTAGACAATCCAAATGCTCCCTAACATACAGAGCTACCCCACTGCCTCTTCTTCCTTGCATATCCCTTCTGAAGGGTTTATAGCTGCTTACTGCAGCACTTCACATTTAAGAATCATCCCATGATGCTTCTGTGATGGTGACTAAGCCATAGTTTTCCTGCTGTACAATAGCTTCCAGCTCCTCCTGTTTGTTGCCCATGCAGCATGCATTACTGTAGATGTACTTCTATTGGGCAATTGATCTCACCACCTTTTTAGGGGGGAGAAGCCCTAATTCCTACATGACCATTCTCAGATGCTTCCATGATTTCTAACACACCAATTATCCTTGGATCTTTGCTGCCACATGGATTTCCATGATCTGCCTCCACAGAGACAGCAGACTAAAGGATCCCACAAGCACACTGTTTGTCAAACACTGGCATGCCACCCCACACTTCTCTCCAGCAAGTGGTTTTTTTACCCCTTACCCCCTTGAAATCTAGTTTAAAGCTCGTTCAATGAGCTCTGCTAACTCCTGTGCAAAGATCCTTTGCCCCTTTTCAGACAAGCATACCCTTTCTGTCACAAATAGACCTGGTGTCACGTAGACCAAGCTGTGATCAAAATACCCTGAATTCTGCTGGTGACAGCAGTCTCAGAGCCATGTATTGATCTGCTGGCTCTTTCTACTTACTCCCTCATCGTTCCCTGCAACTGGGGTGACAGAGGAACACTATGTGTGCTCCTGATTCCTTAACCAGTCATCCCAAGGCTCTGAAGTCTCTCTTAATTGCCCTTGAATTTCTTGTTCCAAATTTATTGCTGCCTAGCTGAAAAGTCAATAATGGATAATAACCCAAAGGCCATACCAGAGTAGGAACTTTTGTCTTTACATCTTAAAACCAAGGCCCAGGAAGGCAGCAGACTTTCCCAAGGAGAACAGAACACCTTCTTTCTCCTTAACTAAGGAAAAGAAAATATTCAGTAGACGTAACCTCTCAATTTGTTTTGCCTTTGTAAGACCATCTAATATAACAATATATCCAAAATCCACTTGTACAAAATTCAAAGCATTCTGTAATGAATAAATAAGATGTAGCAGAAGCCTTCTATAAATGAGAGAAAGTCAAAGTTGAGTATCTGATACCTAAAAATGTTCATACCAAAGTGCTCTTTCAGCCATGTCTATTGATTAACTCACATTTCAGCTGCTTGTTATTCCACAGCAGCCAGTTCTTAACAGTGGAGCACAATGACTCTAGTGCTGCCATATATGCCATTAAGACAAACTCTGTAGGTAGATATTTAAACTTCAAGTTGAGTTTACACTGAAAGAAAATACATTTCATTAAATTTTGATTTGAAAAGTGAACTGTATATGAAAATAAAAAAGATTAAGAAACCAAATAATACATAGATACTGTCAATAACATTATGATCTCCTAGTCATTAATTATTCCGTGAAAAACAAGGCAGTGGTAATATGGATGGTAGGAGGGCACTTAACTTTGCTTAAAAAAATTCTTGATTTTAAAACTTTTGTGTACACATGCATACATGTAATGTAACTTAAGGACTAACTGGAGATACTTGCTGACTAACTTAACAGAATGGCCAAAGACTGAATAGGTCATGAAATCCAAATCAGACCAAAGATACTACACAGAAAGCTGAAGCACACAGTCTCTTCAATTATTTGTAGCCTATACATAGGTCATACAAAACTGCCATTTACAGGCAAATATACAACTGTGAGGCATTCTTTGACGGAGAAAAGACAGGAAGGGAGAAATACAAGCAAAGCATGGATGCATCCCACCTCTGTAGTCTTGGCTGCAGTTGCCCTGTTGTAAAATAATTTCCACTTGTCAACTCTGAGATACTTCCCCAGTACTTATTGCAGTCAAGGAGTAGTCATAAAAGTTCCATCTCAGGCAAAATTATCTGCAACTTGTCACCTTCAGCTCCTACAGCTGGATCCTTCATAGAGGGCTTTACTAGCCCTTCTAATCCTGCTATAGCTCAATTTTGCCTCAGAACTGCACTGATACGTACATAAGCATAAACACAAGGTTTTCTAGCCCCCTCAATATTTTTCCTCAACCGTTCCCCTTTCTAAACCTAGCCGAGCAAGTAGTTAACAGTATGGAAACACTTCAGGGAGCGTGCATAATATTGGAGGGTTCTGTTTTACTTTATGACACACTTTTCCGCTAAATTACTTTAAAGCAAGTACAAAGCACTAACAATCTTCTCATTAAAATAAATTAAAATAATAATCCTAACTCTGAAAACTGCTAGTGAGAGATAATTGAATGATGCATTGTAATGCAAGCTCAATACTTGTTTTTTAAAATGTTTATTACCTCTTCTGGTAGAATCCTCCGAGTTTTTATTAACAATGGAACTACTAAACATAGGAGATGAAGGAAGAAAAAAAAATCTTAGGTCTTTCTATCTGTTATATACAGAGAGCTATACCAGTATCCCACATCAGATCACAGACCACTCTGTCTCATAGCTAAAGTAGTACTTAGCTAAAACTAATAAATGATGCTGAGAGGGAAAGCACATTGGCCTGTACTTAGTGCTGTGCTACAGACCTCTCTATGTTACAGCCCTCCAGCTCAGAGTACAGAGTACTTGTTCATCCTTGTTTGTAAAAAAGTTATTAACATGGTAATATGTGATTTCTGTGAGCTATATAATTTAAATATAAAATATTCTGCATGTTATATTAGTGTAATTAGAAACAGTGTGTTGACTGTTCCATGAGAATGATATAAATGATTGTTAGTAGCAAATACAATTAATTCATAACACTTTGAGATCTTAATATAAAACTTGGTTGAGAGCTACTTGATAATTTTCCAGTGAAGCTTTTTCACCAAAACATGTAATTCAATTAAAATGAAAGGAGTTGTGCATCATAAAATTTTATTAAAGTTCCTCAGCAAAAGGTCTTTATGAAACGCTTTGACATGAAATCAGACATTATAGTTTATGGTTTGCCAGTTTAATTTCATATTCAACATTTCACTTATTTTTACTGTCCCTGTACAAAATATTTATCACTTAGATCATCTGCTTTCCTCTTCTTCATTGACTTAGGGCTT
The DNA here is from genome assembly GCA_013389865.1 of Piaya cayana. Taxonomy (NCBI): domain Eukaryota; kingdom Metazoa; phylum Chordata; class Aves; order Cuculiformes; family Coccyzidae; genus Piaya; species Piaya cayana. The sequence continues at coordinate 16,844 of WAAB01010399.1, read as the reverse complement.
GCTTGTGTTTGCTCAGTATTTTTAGCCTCACATGACCACACTGGCACATTAGACTTAACACTTAAGTTATCCATTCAGTATTTCTCCCTTAATCACAATTAGCATTAAAAACACACAAACGAAAACCACTATTAGTCTTTTATACTAACAGCAGTTGTAAAACAAAATTTTGTTATTCCATGACACACCTTTCATTTTACAAACTAATCAACACTACCAGTCAGAGAAAGTCTTATATTCTACTTCTAGAAAACATGAATTAAAGATCTGAGATTGTGGCTCTTGATTATTAGATTCTGGTCAGCACAATGGAGTTTTAGCAATTTTCCCAAAAACATTCTCTGTGCCCTGCCCAACACAAAACTCTTCAACCTTCATCCTATTTTCTCAAGGCTGAGGTACACATAATACAATCCCTTCCTCCAATGATTGTGAGATTTTCCTCCCGTATCTTGCTACTATAAGCAGGAGATGCTTTATTTTCTCTGATTAGATTGTTAGAAGAGGACCTGCAAAAGAAGGAAAAGAGGTAGACCTGCTGCTGAGCCAGAATAACAACTTCAGCTGGTGTTTTCTTACATGTGTTTCAAAATGAAGCAGCAACATAACTACCTGTAAAATCTGAACAGTGCAGGTATATATGAATATATTATTTGATCATTAACTCCTGTTTCAAAGTAACAGAATGTCAAAAGATTTTCTGATAGTCTTTCTTCAAGGGAAGCTTTTGCTGGGAGAGGAGGGACAGGCATCAGCATGGAGTCCCAGTCTGCTGAAGAAAGGGACATCACTTCTGCAAGCAGTCAAATTTATACAAATCTCCTTGTCATAAGGCAGTCAGTGGTCTGACCTTTCCCATTACTCAATATTTGTCTTAAGAAACATGTATTGCTTCGTGACACTGTAGTTGTAGAAACTATGGATGCCTACTTCTTTGTGGATAAAATTACAGTCACAGTTCTTGTCTAAATATATCAAGCTTCAAAACTTGCCCTTAATAAGTGCCTGGATAATTTTTCATTAAGGATTACCAAAGTTTCAGCAATCTCTTCTTTCTTCTCCAATGATAAATCCAACATACGGCTTCTGTAAACCAGCTGAATAGCTTTACAGAGGACAGGGTAACACAGAAGCTTGCTACCAGGGTAACTAATAACGTGGGAAAGCAAGTTCTGTAAAAATATTCAGCTAGTGTTCTGTCTAATGCGGATCACAAACAGCACAAAGAAACCACCACTTTGCATGCCAAAGTAGCATCAAAAATTTATGGTCTTGAGAAGGCTTTGTATATACACAACATTACCTTCAAGTGAAGAGCAACACCGAGGGAGACAGAAAGAAAAGATGTGAAGAATAAAGATTCCTCTGATAAATTAAGGAACTTTCAATGAATAAGGGTAAGCAGCTCTCATTAGCCTGTCTTTCCACACAAAATTAGGTTTTGTCCAAAGTTGAACAGTATTAACACATCACTAAAAATGGAAGTACAAATTGATTCTTTGTTGTTGTTAAAAAAAAATGATTGCAATCTTCAGCTAAGATGCCCCTGAAACAGATTTTAAGAGAAGTCATTGCTGAATTACAGAAATCAAAATAAAAAAGCATTTTTAAGTATTGCAGGTTTGTAAGCTTGGCCACAGATTACTTCTATCCCTTTACAATCCAAGCCAGTGAGATAATGAAAAGTTTGGATAATGGCAACAGCGTAGCCATGGTGAGACTGAAATCAAAAGCTATGCCAAAACCTTCCTGAGAGGCTGGATACTCAGTCTCCACTAAGCTTTGAGCTAATATCAGTATTTTAAAAATAGCTTCTGTATATCTATACATGATGGTGTCATTGCACTGTTCACATAACGTTTCTCCCCTCGTTTACACAATGAAAATAATAGTAGCAAAAAGTGATAATAAAAACTAGTGACTGAAAAAAAGACAGTTTTTCTTATATTAGAGCTCTTGAGCATCGTAAGTATTCACAGCTCCACAAAAAAACCAAACCCCAAAACCAATAAACCAAAACAGAATCAAACCCTTTTGTTTAGTACAAACAATAAATTGGCTAGAGATTTAAAGTCTTGAGAGTACAAGGGTGACAGTGATGGCTGGAGTCCAAAGAATGTGCAGGATAAGGCAGGACAAGAGGAACCCTTTAAGGAAGATGAAGGAGACAACCTCCAACATGTAGAATTCACTGTGATTACTGGAATTTTTGAGCAAAGTCTTGAGCCAATTTTTCTCTACCAGGTTTAGAAAACCTTGGGTATTTTGAAGTAACTTCAAAACGTTCTAATCAACCACAGAGGCAGAAGCAGGCACACTTCTCACTGCATTTGACACTAGCAAAACCAGCAGAAGTTTTCTCAGTTCTGATTTCTTAAAAACACATTTCACAAAATTCTTTCCCAACATAAAAGTGAATTATCTGTATAATTGTGAAATGTTAGCATTTAATGTATTAGAAATGTTCTGAAATCTTTACCTGTTCATCTATCACTAAAGATGATATAAGCATTAGCAAATAATGTAAGTACATATAGATACTTCATTTATTTTAACAGAAACATAACCTCTATTCTTACCTAGCTTTTGGCCCCAAATTCATTCCTTGAGGATGTATTTTCAATGCTGTTAGCTTTTGAAGAACAATACAGAGCATAGCATTAAAAACATGAACTAGTGTCAAGTGTGTTTCTTCATCCCCTCACATGCAAAAAAGGCCCTTGAAACCTATCTGCCTAATGCCGATGGCAGGCAGCATTTGTTCTGAAGCCAGGAAAAGGTATAAAGAAAACGTATATACTGTATTTATTTGCATTTTTCTAGCAAATTCTTGTTTTCAGAAGGGATTCATTGCTGGAAAATCATGCTATAACACACTTTAAAGCCAACTTTGTCTAAGGAGTACTGTCTGAATACGGTACAATTAACTTCAAAACTTTCAAAACTGTCATGGTAAGTTTAATTACAATAAAGTATTGTAAGTAAACAAAGATTCTGAGAATCATTTTAGATGGGGTTTAGGTAGAAGTATATATTGTAGGCTGGTGGAAAGCAAAGTTCGCAGTTGCTTAAACACACAAAGCCAAGATGATCTACCTACATGAATGTATGGACAGGTAGGCCTGGACAGTTGCCACTATGGATGAGTATACTCTGGGTTATGCTGCTTATTCAGCGAAAACTGTTCAATCTTGGAGTTTTGATGTTTCAAGACTATTGAAAACTCAAATACGTTTTTGAAATTTTCTTAATGGCTTGTACTCTGCAACAGAAACCTGAAATATGATACGATGACACTCCTAAAGCCTCTGATTTTCCCCTGAAGTTCATACAGGTTTAGATGAAAATAAGGTTCTAATATCTATGAAACTGCAATTATAGGTTAAATAAAAAATGATTAAAATGTTTTTCTCTAATTTTCAGAGCATTGCTAATGTGGTAGTGTAGACACAATACAGAGTTTCCTGAAGGAAATGTAGACAATATGGCTACAGCAAGAGCTCCAGGCACAAAACAGTCATAACAGCTGCTCATGGTACCACACTCTGCTTCTCAGTCCTGAATCATGCAGCCATCCCAGGACTACAGTAGGAAAAATATCTCAATATGAAAATGAAAACAAAATTACACATAACTGTGTAACATATAACATACTATATAATACAACTGTATAATATAATGCATTCCATACGTTATTAGAAACTTGTAGAGTGAATAGCTCTCCAGACTCTGTTAGGAAAGTGGGAGTTTTTTTCTGTTAGCAGAAAAGAGGAAAGGATGCACTAAAAGCATCTTTACTTTAGAAGCACATTCATATTTTCTAATGTATCTTTTGAAAAAAATTGAACATGGTAGACTAAAATACACCACCTAATAAGGAAAATACTATTAAAAAAACCAAAAAAATCACACAAACAAATGCAATATGCTTTGTTAAAATGGGGAACAGAGACATTCCAGCTTTTCATTTCTACATTTAACAGTCCCTCCACCATCTACTCTGTAGCGAAACAGTTCCACACATTGTACTGAGCTACAGAGCACATTAATTGTATAAAATGCTTATGACAATGAGAGAAGCCTACTGAATGAAGAGAGACTGAAGGAGAAAGAGATCTCTCAATGTGTGTTTTTTAATAAGTAATTCAATCACTTAAGTGAAATGACACTCCAGAGCATCCTGTATTTTCTAAAACAATTACCTATCTGAAAATTACACCAATAATGAATTTCACAGAAAGACTGCATCTTCAACCAAAAATGTCATTTAATAGATGAGATACATTCTCATATCTGAAACCAAATAACTAATAGAAAACAGTATTTTATTAGAATAAAAATCTCTATTAGAAAACCATGAAGGGGATGAAATTGAAGGTTAGAAGAGAGTTGGTGTAGCTAAAGAAAAAGCAAAAAGCTTCAAACAGAATTAGTAAGGGTGTAAAGGAATGCATTCATTGTTGTATTATAGCTGTGTTTCTTTGAAATAACTATCTATATAAAATCACTTGAGGTAATTTTTGAACCCTTGATACATCAATTTTGAACTTCAAAGCTGTCATCATCCATAGAAAATATACTTATGTCCTAATTATGCTCATGTGATGTTTATATGTTAGCATGGATAGAAGGCTATGTAAGGAATTCATGGTAAAAATCAAGTCACAGTGAAAGAAGGCAAGAAAAGAATACATGAAAACAGTACAAGAATTATCATGGTATAACCTATACTTCTTCCTTCTCAAGGTATTATCTGTATAGTTTTTCACTGTACAGTACTAAAAAATAAGTGACTTTTAAGAGTTCCCTAGAACACGTGACAGCAGGACAACTCTTTCTAATTAAGAAAGCAATCTAGAATTTAAATACAGCAAGTAGTATTGTGTAAGAGCATGAAAACATCTCTGGATAGCAATTTTCTGTATCTCAGTGTCAGAATCATTCTTAAAATGTGTGGGGCAAGGGCTACCTTTACATACCAAGCTAGGTGTTCCATTATAAACTTTTAGAAGCAGATTATCTGTTTCCGCTGCTAACTGAATCTATACAAATCTCAACTTAATCCATACAAATTTCATAGCAACATTCTCTAAATAAGGCACTCTTTCAACTATTCATGGCTTTGAGAAAATGAGTCCTTTCCTAGAAAAAGACTGATGTCTAGGGGTCAGTTCACAAATGATTTTCAGAATAAAGGGCATTTCAGAAAAACACATTTAGTCATTTTAAATAGTAAGATTAGAGGAGAGAAATTTTCTCCTGTTTAATAAATTATTACCACCACTGTGTTAAGAAGCTTTTGCTCCTCCATTACAGGGATTTTCAAATTTAAATTCTTCCATGCCTGGGAAGCCCACTCTACTTTCAAGGACAAGTGTTTTGTTGACCTCATGGAAAAGCGTTTCAAGTTTCTACATGCTCACTGGTGTTGTAACTACTATTCCCAACATATAAATATTGCCATACTAGCTCAGTCCAACTCAGTATGATGTTTCTAGCATTGAGAAATGAATGCTTAAGGAATAAACAATATAGCATGATTTGCCCCATGGAACACATTTACTGTCTCTTGCCACCTTCTTTTCAGGAGTTTTGCTGACCTAGACGCTACATGCAGATCATCAGCTTTAACAGCCATAGTAGGTCCACCAGTCTAATTCTGGTTTTTGTATCTATCAATTATACTCCAGGTTTCCACATGATGTTACTTCAATTATGAAATATTCGTTGCTGTTACACTTGAATAAGTATGCACTTCTACTCATTTTAAACCTGCTCTCTGAATTTTTTCCTGTCACAATTTCTGATCTGTGAATAACAGTGAACAATCATCTCTGAGTCTTTTTTTAATGCTATTCATTGTGTACCTCCACCATACATTGTTTCTTGGTTAACATGAAAAATTCCAGTTGATTTAATTTATCTTTGTGTGTAAGCTGTTCCAAATCTCTGCTTGTTCTTATGATCCATAACACACCATATCTCTTTTACAAGTTAATACTGTAGTCAAGACATAAGCACATCCCAGGTTTATACTGTCATATAAATAGGTCTTCCGTTTTGTTCTCTATTTTTTCAGTAAGTCCTTATATCTTATTTTCTTTTCTGAGAACACAGAAACACTCTTAATACACTGCAAGTATTAAGAGGATCTGCTAAGAGAACCATACATTGATGCAGGTTAACCTAAGATAAGCACTGTACTATTTCTCTTCTGTAGATATATACAGCATTTTGCCTTCCAATGTCTAGACACTATGAGAAGAAATTCCTTTTAAATAACCAGAAAAGATCTGGATTTAAACAGAAACAACAACCAGATTCAGGAAGAATGAGGTCAGGTGAAGAGTCAGGTTAGATGAGATTTGGATGAAACCTGGAGGTGGGAAAATGGACTTAGAAGAGGCTGTTTGAGCTCCAAGAGTCACAGAATCTCAGAGAGTGGAAAGCTGATGAAAACAGCAAATGCAACAAAAAAAAGACCCCTCCAAAAGAAGATTGAAATGAGAAGATCAAGAAAGGCAAGATAAGGTCACTAAAGTAAGACTAGAGAGTACAACTAGAAGCTGTGGTGGATTTGGGTTGGGTAAGAAGACAAAAAGCAAAGCCAGAGAGATGGACAGCATAATCCCTCAAGGAAATCCCTAGCATTACAGATGAAGCTTTTAAAAAGATCTTGGACTATGATTTTGAAAAAATGTAATATTGAGCAGGAAACTTGGGCTGCTGTGCTGTTAGATTCAGAAGCAAGTGATGGGCTGTAAAATTATATTCAACCAAATGAACACTTCACATTCTATTCTAATCTATTCCTATCAATGCAAACAGTTGAAGAAAAAAGTCTCCTGCTGTTCACCTCTGAGATTGTGACAGCACTTGGTATATACTAAGTTTTCCTAATTCTTCTGTATAAAGTAATTTTGGTCTGATCCTGAATACACCCAGATGCCCAGAAGTCTCATCTATATTCCTTCCAAATGCAAAAGGAAAAAAAAAAATCACAATTGTAACATTACTTGTATGTGTACTGGGGCTGGCTGGGATGGGGCTGAGTTTCTTCACAGCTGGTATGTTGCTGTGTCTTGGATTTGTGACTAAAACAGTGTTAATAACACACTGATATTTTAACTGTGGCTGAGCTGTGTTTGCACAGCATCAAGGTCTTAGATCTTCTCCCTCTGTCATCCCAGAGAGCAGGGTGGCAAAAAGCCAGAAAGGGACAGTCAGCACCGCTGATCCAAACTGACCAAAGGGATATTCCATATTGTGATGTCATGCTCAAGAACAAAAGCTCAAGGAAAGGATAAGGAGTAATGTTAGCAGTTGTGTGAAACTGATAGAGTGAAACTAGATCAACATTTTCCAAACTATATCCTGTGTATTTCTTCTCAGACATTAGACAGCAAATACAGTAAAACAGAACAAGAGAGACACAGATTTTCTTTAGACTTTTTTTTAAAATATATTCCAGCAATTTCATTCCTAAATCAAGGTTTTAGTATATCTAATAACATAAATACTAACCCTGAAAATGATCTAGTAAATCTCCATAACCAATGGTCCTGTTTCTTACTCCAACAAACATCATGTATCTATTTATAACTGTTAGTTCCAGAACAAGCCACAAAACGACATTTTTCTTGTGTTCTGCTTTGCCACAGACTGATGTTAAGGTTTTGCTTTGGACAGATGAAGTTGTTCTTGCAGGTTTATGAGTCATTAAGCTTCAACAGCCAAAGAAATACACATACAACATTAGTAATCTTTTCCCCAAACTGCGAAGGTATCTCATAAGTTGAAAACAATTTTTTCTTGAAGAACAAGTAGTGGAGAAGGTCTTCAATGAAACTGAGAAGTAGATTTCCCTTACATAATCAGCATGCCTAAATGGAGAGTCCCTTACAAAATGGCTGTAGAAAACACTTAGGGACTTATTCATATGACTGGAGGTAAAAATTATTTGTCTATCTCTGTGATAGGTTTCTGGTTGGACTATGGAGAAGCATGGAAACAGGTCTGTGAAGAAAACTTGGTCACTTAGCACATTTTAACTCTATCAAAGGGAGGGTAACTACAATTTTTTTCAGGCACACACAAACTCTGCTTGCAGCTGAAGCAGATAAAAGCTTGTCTCACTCATTGTCCCACATCAATCAGAAACTATCAGGATAGCATGGGGCCAATTCTATTTACACCAGCTTTATGAAGTGTTTATGGATTACATTCATCATCAACTACTTGAGGTATGCATCAGATCTTTGAAAGTTTGCCAAGTACGACTTTTTCATTACATGCCATACTTAAAATAGGCTGCACTTCCATTACACCTCAGTATGGCTGCTCTGCATAACAGAGTACTCCAGGCTATCATAGCAAGCCCTCCAGTTGTCCTGACAAAGATCACCTGATGAAATAATTTGATGCTTACAGATAAGCTGACTAACAGGAGACAAGAGAGGAAAGAGTAAGCCAGGCCTATTAGGGAAAACATGTGCTAGTACAATCAAATAATGGAAAAAACCTGAGTACAAAATCCCACTAGAATGCTGCTGAAGTGGATGGGATTAGAGAAAAAAGTTTCCTCTCTATGCTGCATTACTGAGACCAGCAGTTAAAAAAGAAACAGGTGGGACATTCATGTATTATAACAGATACTGAAAAAATGGATAGGCTGCACAAAGGGAAGAGGGAGAGAACTGTATCATCATAACAGGGGGTTGTACACTACATCACAACAGAATATGCTATTCATTTTCACATGATGAGCAGCACCCAGAAACAATGAACTACGGTACTTTCAGTTATCCTCAACAACCACTGGACAGGTTCTTCAAGTGAAGATAGACACTGAAATTTTACACCCACAGACTTAATGTTCTATTCATCAGTCTTCAATCCTACACTATAGCATGCATCCTCAGATTTAAAAAAAGTCAGAGACCCTCAAGAATTCTTTCATTATCTTCAGTCCTTAAGATTAATAGACAAATTCTGAAGTTCTCACAATTATTTCCCAGAAAGTATCTAGCTCTTCCTTCCAAGGTTGTAAAATAAAACAAGGCAGTGACAAAGACAACTTCTGTCAGACTTCTATCTCCTATCATGGACAGAGAATTCAAAGTTCATTCATGAGTTTCTAGCACAGACTTGTTAAACTTCTGGATTAACATCTTGGTTGCCTTTCTAACACAATTACTTGGAAGGTAAGTAATATTTTGTTCTCTCAACTTCTACAAAAAAGAGAAAGGTTCTGTAGTCCCTAGGTATTAAAATAACTTCCCAACTCCTGTCAAAAGCTACCTGTTCTTACTTTTTGTATTTATCTACTCCCTATTAATTGAAGCTAGCTAATCTAAAGGAGACATGAAACATAGTTTAAATATGTGATTTTGCCTAGAAAGAAGAAAGACATTCAGAATCTCTTGGATCCTGTTCATCTTAAAGAAGCATTAAGTGTTCCCAAACAAATATGTGCCAGTTATGTGCAGCTGCACCTACTGAATTGCACAGAAATATTAAAAGCACCCTCTTTTCAGTCAGGACAAATATTTTACAAACTTTACGCCTTTATACAGGCTAGAGTTGAAAAGAACATCTTATAAAGTGACCCTAAGAGCTAATATTTGGGAATTTTCACACATAGAACTTCTGCTTGAAATACATGGAAATATACCTAAACCTCCAATGATCTGATGGTTCATGCTTCAGAGGTGACAGCCATATTGAATTCTGTCTAACCTATTTATCTCCTAAGCACAGACTGGGTATCGAGGGTAGAAAATAGGAGGAGAAAGAGGGTGGTATTCAGTCTGCTCCCGAGTGAAGAGTCAAATGATCCATTTTCTGTCTTTTCTCAAGCACCATTAAAAAAATTTAAAATTTAAATTTAAAAAATTTTGCCTTGCTACAGAGCTTCAGAGATCCTCCCTACAAAAGCAGAACTTTGCTAGCATCCTAAGTTGTTCCACTGTATTTCATCCTAGCTGAATACAGTCTGAAGAACATCTGCACCGTCACCTAAACTAACCAGCCTAGTTCCTCCAATTACATCTGCTGTCTGAAGCTCTGCCATTTAGGATAATTCACAGAAAGACACCTATAATCTACCCATGTAGATAAACCTCCTTTGTAGAATGCAAAATCTTAAATATATTTTACGTGTTACTGAAATGGTAGGTGGGGTGCATTATTTAAACCAAATCATAGGCTTGGAATATTCACAGCCACATTAAGCTACCCATACAGCAATCAAAGCAAATTCCATCTGGGTTTTGATCATATTAACTACACTGATGCCAAATTGCCTCAATGCATACTTTTTTATAGAAGAAAAGAAAGAAGAAAGAGGGGGGAAAAAGTTAGCCCTTCCAGGTCTCTACACTTTAACAGGATCAAACATATGTAGACTATAATCTGCAGAGCTCTGCTTGACAGTCTTAGAAATAGATTCCAGTTCCTTTATAACACTGACATTTGGATTTTTGCCAAATATCCAATCTCATCTGCTATAAATTGAACTAGTTCTTTCTCATTAGCCTTTTAGTAATCTTTTAAATAATGTAGGCGACTCATACTTCCTTTCTTCAGTTGTTGTTTTCTAATTTAACACCTATCATGCATTGCACTTTCTAGACACTTTCATCTTTTTCCTTTCTCCTACACACTTTTGTTTCTTCAAGTTTTGTGTCTAAAACTGGCCAGTATATAGAAGAGACATCCCAGAGCTCTGAGCAACCTGACCTAGCTGAAGATGTCCCTGCTTCTTGCAGAAGCATTGGACAAGATGACCTTTAAATGTCTCTTCCAACCCAAATCATTCTATGATTCTGTGATCAGCTGCAACAAATAAAGAACAATAGTTAACTCTCAAACCACCTTTTCAGCTGAACTTCTAATCAACTATTTGTCCAAATTCAACTTCCCTGTAATTGACCACAAAATTAGATCTGATTTAATTGTAAAGTTGTTGTGTGCTTCCTTCTCCCACAGTCAGTAACTCCTCTGTTTATCTGATATGCTTGGGTTTTTTTCTTAAGTAGTGTTTCTGTTTTCATTGACAGAGTAAAATGCATACAAATAGAAAAAGATGATCAAACTCCTGATCTGAGCAGCAAAACTTCTATTACTAACGATGAGAGAAATGAAAGCACATCAAGTTTATAGAGTCCAGACAGCTCTAGCTGGGAAATCAGTTGGGGAAAAAAGATTCTCCTGATAATTAGACATGCTTTCTATAAATCAAATTAATCAAAAAACCCTACAATGCTATCTTTGCAGAGTTTCATTTCAATATAAAGATATACTTTTAGGTCTCCAGAAAAAGCCAGAAAAATCAATAACAAAAAAGAGGTGGTCTGCGATTGAGCTGAAGCAGGAAACCAACATAGGAGATGAAGTAGCTCATAAGAAATAGGCACTATCCAAATTGCCTTTCACATGATATATCAAACCATCCTAATCTAAAACCACTTAATTTTTTTTTTTTTATAATAGCCTCTTGGTGCATTATACTGTATTTCTAACTCTGCTGCTAAGTCATCATCTACTACTGACATGAACTCATGTTATAAGTATATACTGATTATCTATTTTTATGCTAATGAACCTAAAATCTCTTGTACTCTCTCTGTTAAACTATTTTACTAGTGTCATACATTACCAATGCACTGCAAACTTCTAGAGTGACGGAGCCATTCACAGAGAAAGCATTAGAATTTTTTATCTAAATATGACATTGGTATCTGATATTAGATTACAGAGGAAAGAGACAGTTTGCCCACAGTCAGAGCAACAAATTTTGGTTGAAAAATAAGACCTTTGAAATAGCCTTGACTTCAACACTTAGACAGTAATTATTACAAATTTTCCTATTTCATTCATTCTGCGAATCTAAAGCAACAATTATACTTATCCCCCGTGCTTGTATCATTTCAAAAGTATACATTATCAAATATTACATGTTATGTCAAAATATCCCAATACTCTATGTACATATGCATAGATGTAATTTACTTATAGCAACATAACAAAATAAATTCTGCATCCATTTTATTAACAAAAATCCCCTGTAACTGAAATAAGGTGTCAAATGTAACTTACTTTCCACTACTTGCCAACCAATACTGAAAAATATGCTCCACTGGTTTTCAAGGCTCATCATCTTAAGACCCACGGTGGAAGGCACTATCATTCATGTTAGGAAGATGTGAATTTTTCCCCTCTTTCCCTTCCTGAACAGCAAGTGATGCACTTATGCACACTGTTGAGTGTGTTAGTATTAAAAATAACTGAAAAGGGGGAGAGTGGGGAACTACAGAAAAAAATAAACTACAAAAAGATTGGATACAATTTCAAGTCTGGCTCAGAGCTCATGAGGTTGAATTTTATTTATTTTCATCTGTATTTAAAGGAAAATACAAGATGAAGACCGTTACCTTGCCATAAGGCAAAAATTAGATCATCTGCTCACATACTTGAATTAAAACAGGTAGCAGAGGAAGAAATAAATATCAGTCATATGAAAAAGATACAATAAACAAAAATTCCACATGTTAAGATAACTGATGATAATATAATTATCCAGTAATCTCCTAATTTATATGCAGTTCCTCCTTAGAGAGGGGTGACTGTGTATACAAGTCCTCCACAGAAATACCAACATGCACAATCTGTTACGTCTGATGACTGGTCTTGTACCCTCTATCATATGTGCTTATTGGATATTCATGAACAGAAGTAGGTAAAAGACAACATGGTGTTAATAATATTTGACTGTATTAAAAACTTACAACTTGGCAAGCATATTACCACTAAAGCACTCAGTGTACTTCATCATACTACTTCTTTATATAATTACAAAACTACTCACAAGGATATCATGAAGAAGCTTTTCTTTGCTTAGCAATAAGAGCCAGATACTCACAAAGAAGGGTCTTGGACCAGATCTTTAAGGTTTATCCCACTACGATCCTCGGCAAGGTTCCTGAAGCAACTGTCACTCACTAAAAAAAACAGAAATAAAATTAAAACAAAACAAAACCAGAGAAACAAAAGAGGTTGATTCACTAGAAACACTTTTTGGTGTTGGGTGTGATTTGAATATTCATGTATAAAATCTGATTTTTAGTGTGGTTTCACCTAATTTAAACATAAATCCACTCAACTGAAAGTGATAAACACTGTATCATAGATTACGGGAGAGCAATCCAGTTAAGCTGGTGTCCTTACTACTTCTCCACTGAGGCTAGTGGAAGTCCCAAACACAAACACTGGATGTATAAGTATACAGAGATATCCCTACACTTAGCAGCAGAGTCTTTAATCATGCACCGGTCAATATTCTTAACCTAATCAGAAACAGAGAGAGTCGCTATGTATTTAAGTTCACAATTGCTCATGGGTTAGCAAAGATGTTTGATATGAGCAATAGCCAAACCAAACAATTAAGAATAGAAGTGTATTCAAACAGCTTACAATTAACTTGTTAAGTGCATGTAAAGCAGCTAGTTATTATAATAACTGAAATTACAACAGAGTAAATTTCACAGAAGTTCAAAAGAGTATTAATGTGCTTTCATTTCCTTCAGAAGGTAAAAAAAACGAAAAAGAAAAAAAGAAAAATATGTGATTTAAACCTGAAACTCCAACTCTGTTCCCTTGCCTAATTCCCTCAGCGCATGTACCCCATTCCCACCAACAGGGTAATTTCTCTTAAACAATGCCACAGTCTATTTGAAAGGTGGAAAAAAATGTAGTGGCATAAATGCTTATAAAAAAAAATCAGCATCAGTTCAAAGGAATTACTGTTATTTCTGGCTGCAGCAAACCTGTGAAGGGCACAGAGGTTGCGTTATGGCAAAATCAGTGTAAGGATCAACCTGCCACAACCAGCAAAGTCATCTGCCAGACAAAAGAGAGCTTATGAAGAAACAAACTACTGCTCATCTTCTGACATAGAACACAAACTCACATTTGGTGAACGTGTGTTTAAAACCATCTGCAAAAGCCCCTACTTCTTTCTTTCTANGAGGTAGTTGACTCGCCTTCCCTGGAGGTGTCTAAGGTGCAGGTGGATGAGGTACTGCAGGGAATGGTTTAGTGTTTGATAGGAATGGTTGGACTCAGTGATCCGGTGGGTCTCTTCCAACCTGGTCATTCTATGATTCTATGATACTCTTTTAAACTTACTTCTATGAGTATTCATGCGCATCATGAAAATTAAAAAAATGCAAATCATTCCCACAATACTTTATTTTCACAGATTGCAAGACGTGCTGTGACAGACCTACCTAACACACTACAAAACTGTGAAACATTTCTGCTAGCACTCCTTGCTGCCAATGCATCTCACAATCGTGAAGCCTGCAAGCCTGCTGAGAAAGAGAAGCAGTGGAAGAAAGGGTTCCAGAAGAAGGGGCTGCAGTAACTGACAGAACAGGTAGCAGCCCCGGCTCCACACAAAGGCTGGCAGATACAAGTATCCGACAATCACAACAGTATTTGTCAACCGTTGATAACATTAAGAGGTTTACCTACTTCCCATCTCAACGCTGTAATCACCAGTCAATACCCTAAGCTTCTCTTATCTCCCATCTCTGAAAAGGCTACTTAATGGGACCCACTAAGCCTGGCGGCATATCACAAAGAGCCTCTTGTCTTCCAGGTAACTGCCATGGCTTCCTCAGTTTGAACGGCAGCTACTTGTGCTAACAAAGTCCAGAACTCCTGGCTTGCTCCTCCCGAGCCAATTTAATCATTATCTCAGTGCTAAACTGAAATTTAACTGTAATGAGTTAGCAAGACCTACCTACCGTGCCAGGGAAAGCTCACCTTGAACACTGTGGGTCTTCAAAAACTTCCTATTTCCATGGATATCTACTGCACCGAACCCAAGACCCTTGAATTTACAACGTCTCCGAGTCTTGTGCTAATGGAGTAGCCAAGCTAACAATTCTGTATCTCTCCATAAATGAAATACTTAACATTGGTTAAAATACTAACTTTTATAAACTTCAGGAGGGGGTAGTGGGGGTTGGAAGGTGAGGGTTAAAAAAGTAAATAAATTTTGAAACAAGACAATAAAGTCCTTCAGGGGAAGCCTATTTGTATAGATGTCCTGTGCAAAAGTCTTCCATGGTTGTGCTTTAAAGACAAGAAGTTAGGCATGGCCTTTGGGTATGTAATACAATTTGCGGCTAGCTGCAGTTTTCTTCTGCCTCTTCTTCCCTCAAACCTTAAAGCACCATTGATCAGCCTGATCTTTCTGCCATACCATTAAACATCGCTTCATCCTATGTCCTGTTTAAAATTATATTTCCATCAAAGCATACCATTTTTAGAAGTACATACAGTATTTTTGGTTTGATGGTTGTTTTTTTTGATCCATAAGCCATAAGAAAAGTAGTGCCTACTCTGATTGATTACTTTCACTCCATGTTTACTGCTGAACACTTGTTTTCTTTCCTGGGCTAGAGTTTGCAAAGATGTGAGGGAGCATGGCTGACCTTGTATGTGGGTCAGTAAAGTGCACTAAATTCTTCCTGTAAAAGGTCTTATTCCAACCCATTCCACTGAATTATTTCCTCTCACTGGAAACTCTTCTATTGCTATGAATGCTAGCAATTCAGTTGTCAATTACTGTCCATAGTTAGTTTCAGAAACTGTATTTTCGTGAGTAGTAATAAAACTCTTGGAATTCTTGATTGTTAAAACTGTTTGAAATTGTTCACATTTATCTGAGGAGTCTATGTTTTCTTATTCAGCGTAGAACAGTAATCTAAGAAGAGGCTGGCCTGCAAATTTGCAGCTTCCCAGTGTTCCGACACTCATATAATTGTTTAAAAAAAGGAGTGGGGGGAATGAGGGAAGGTTTGCAGTTTTCAACTTCTTTTATATAAAGGACATTTTAATATTGGAGTTACACTGGGACAAGACAAAGATGGTCCTGATGAATCCATGCTTTCATTTTAAACATTTATTTGATACATATTTTGTCTTATAAACTTCATGAGTTATACAAACACATAATGGCCAGTTTTATTGATTAAATAATTTAATGTTGCTATTTTTAGTTTTCCCTTTTCCTTACTTAAAAATGCTTGATTTATCAGTAGTTAAACATTATTGACTGTCATTTTTATTCATGATGGTATATATTGACATAGGGGATGTGATGGTACCTCATTAATGTAGGATTTATGACAAGGCAGTAGGTAAAATGTTCTGTTTGCTGTTTTTTTGTCAAACTTGACAACAGGCAAATATAAGCTATTGAATATCAACCTAGTTGGGTTTTTTTGACTCAATAAAATCAAGAGTGCAGTTTCTTGGCTGGTCACTAATATAAGTGAGCTCATCAGTGACATTAGGACGGGAGGCAGCTTGGGCTGCAATGATCATGCACCAGTGGAGTTCAACGTCCAGAGGGATATGGGACAGGCAAGGAGTATAGTCAGGACCCTAAATATCAGGAAAGCCGACTTCTAGCTCTTCAAGGAGTTACACGGAAGGGCCCCCTGGGACATGGTCCTTGGGGACAAGGAAGCAGAACAGAGCTGGCAAATATTTAAGGATGCTTTCCATAAAGCACAAGAGAGCTCTGTCCCCATATGTAGAAAACCAGGCAGGAAAGGGAAGGGATGAGTGTGGCTGAGATGAGACCTGCTGGTTAAACTAAAGAAGAGACAACTGCACAGGCAGTACAAGCAGGGACAGGGAACCTGAGACGTGTATAGGGACACTGCCTGGCTGTGTAGGGATGAGGTCAGGAAGGACAAGGTTTTCCTCCCTTTGTAAGGGAGGAATTGGACACTGTCGCGATGCATTGTGGCGATGAGGACATTGAG
>WAAB01010398.1:14902-32494 GCA_013389865.1 Piaya cayana | reverse complement strand
CCTAGTCTGTAGCACTGCAGACAATTGGCATTCAGTGAGTGTGAGAGTGAGAGTGAGAATAATCTTTAAGAACATTGTTTCACACATCATATGGTCCTAGAAATAAAAAAATATATATGTGAACTACTGTTTTAACTGGATACTATCTAAATGCTATTCAAAATCTGTGATAAAACTGAAAATCTACATCAGAATGGAGGTACAAAGCAAGATAAACCTTGAAGGCTGCTTATCAGTGTTCGACTCTTATCTATATGAGAGTCTCGATTGAATCTGCTGCACTGCAGGCATGCTCCAGTGAATGCCCTGTAATCTTGCTCCCCAGACCTGATAGCTCAAGGCAAAGACTTCCCTCCGCTGGCAGCTAAAAGCCTACAGGAGGCTAGACCACACTGATCTGATCTGCACACATGAGAAGAAGCTGCCAAGGAACATATCTGGACCTGGAAGCAATACAGAGCATCTGGGACGTGCCTTAGGCACTGTCATTGTGCAGCATCCGCAGCATAGCATGGCAAATTTCACTTAATCAACTTCAATTAACTGGACTTACAACCCCAGAAAGAGACTGATTGTGAACACAACAGCAGTTTAACTCTTCTGTATTTGTTCCAAAATGAGTTAAGTATTTTCACTCAAAGAAAGTGGGAAATAAAAGCTAAGAGGGCTGACAGCCTGACAGAGCTCATGATAAAAAAAAATGAAATTGAGTTGCAGGATTGCTTACATATCTACAAGTGATGAAGTTTTTAATAATGTAGTAACTATATACATACTTGTTATTTATCTATTTGATTATATATATATGATTTCAGAGAGTTGTGTGTGAGGAAGTGAGGGGAATTTTAAAAAAACAGAACACAGAAGTACTTGCCATCATTCAGGTTAAGAGAAGAAAGTGAAGAGTACATTTAGCCTAGTCATTCTAAGAATAGAAGCTCATAAGATGGTTGGACTCAATGATCCAGTGGGTCTCTTCCAACCTGGTTGTTCTATGGTTGTTCTATGATAATCTGTCTTCACTGGTAGGTATTTTAATGGCCCACAAAATATATCTAACTACTTAGAAGAAGAGCCTTAAAGGGAATTAATTACTGAAGGAAAATATGATCTAATTAAACACTCTACAAAAACATTTCAGAAAAGGGAGAGAATACCTATTTTTGTCAGTAACATATTAAAAATATTTTAATATGAGATATGTGTGACCTTTCAGACTTCCAGATTTTGAGAGAAAATGTCAGAATATTTTAGTAAATACATCAGTTGGTAAGTCAACAGTTTGAAGCAATGTACACCATCTCACTTAAAAAAAATAATAAAAAATCAAGACCTTGTGTCTGGTTTTACTTTGCATCAGTATTGCTGAACTGCCTTATCCCAATGGCAATTTATATTTGTAATTA
The DNA here is from genome assembly GCA_013389865.1 of Piaya cayana. Taxonomy (NCBI): domain Eukaryota; kingdom Metazoa; phylum Chordata; class Aves; order Cuculiformes; family Coccyzidae; genus Piaya; species Piaya cayana. Next base: position 31,088 of record WAAB01010398.1, on the reverse strand, counting down.
TAAACATATTGTAAACAGCAAAAATGTTATACAGGTACATAGTTTTTCTTTTTTAAACTGCAATTTCAGCAGCTTTAGTTTCACAAGTGATTGGTTGCTTTTGTGGCCTGTTGGTTGTTTTCCTTCAATGAAAGATTTCTTTTGCTTGAGACTTTCCTTGCTATTTCATGTTCTTTTTCCTCAGAGCTCTATATCTGCTAAGGAAAACACTAGGTTGCAGATGTACAGACAGTTGAAATCTGTCCCTTCTTTGCTATTAATTGGTGTAAGTTTGCACAACACTAGAGGTAACAAGACAGATGAGAACACAAGTATACAGCTCTGTATTGGCAACATGAAGAGGGTGTAAATTTTATTAATTGCACTAGTACAAATCCACACTGAGTACCTTCTGAAAGAAAGATGACATTGTTTTAGCTACAAGCAAAATTTTGGCAAGACCATTTTCTCAAATACTTCCTTTTGGAAACATGCACAATTTAAGTTTCAATGCCTTCATTTAATTTTCCAGTGTCAAACAATTATTCAAGACACTATTTTGATTAACAGTTCTCTCTCAAGGAGATAGGTTCTGGGTAGAGAATACCACATGCAGGTGTGGTCAACCGTTTATACAGAAGCAAATGTAAAATATTCCAAGAGATTAAGCAGGGGACACAGAGGCCAGGGCCACCTGCTTGAAGCAATCCAGTCTCCTTAGAAGAGTCAAAAAGATGGTTCACAGCTCTTACGGCAATTATTTTGCAATCCTTCTGCCTACATATGGTATAACTTTAGAGCAAAGCACTGCGCTCAGGGTGCAGTAGGATTTACCACTGCAGGATTGCTATGAATTTCTTCAGAAAAAAAAAAAAATAGTAGCCCAACTTCAATTAAAAGTTCGCTCCATAGATTGCCTTATATGCTGGTAATTCAGGGTATTTGGTATTGGTTCATTCTCATACTAAGTATTCCTACAGTTTGTTTTCAAAGACTTTATAGTAAACAAAATATTCAGATATCACCTCAAATAATTCGCACTCTGTGTGGAAATCACTCATTTCTTTTTTTTTTCCTGGGTATTTGAGAAAAATTATGATTTCCTAAGCCACCAGTAAATATATTTGACTCACTGCTAAATAACTGTGAATTCTAAACTAATTTAGAACAAATCAAAGAACAGTATACAAAAAGTAGAACTTCTACTGTGTATGAAAACAATAGTACAAATATAAACAACTCATAGAAATACCTGGTACATGAATGGGAGCATCCATGAAATTAGTTTTTACATGTTTTTATCCCAAGAGAGCAGAAGGGTACATATAAGGAGCATTTCTGGTTAGTCATAAACAGAAATCCCAAAAGAGGAAAAAAATTATGAAGAAATCTGCTTCTCACAGATGGGATCTTCTTCAGTTTACAAATGAGGAACATTAACACTCTTGAGAAACAAAAGGGTTCTGGTTTTAGAGCTGTCATCCTGTTATCCGCTATGATCATTACATCAACTTTCATTTCATATTAAAAAAAACCCCAAACCACTATTACCTAGAATTAATAGAAGTACAATGTAAATTTGTCCTGCTTCCTGCAAGGCGACCACTTGTCACACATCCCATTGAGATTCCCTACAAGTCTGAAAGTGAAATTCCCAAGACTGAAAGTAAACTTCAGCTGTATGTAAGGCTGAGAGCTTAATGTACGAGCATCTGTTCCTGTAATTATTCCATTTGAAGCACGCTGTCATTTCCAAACTGCAGTATGGGTGCCCTATGCCATCAGTTGTACTTGGAAGCTGCCTTGTACTTGGAAGCTTCCTGCATATAGTAACATTTTCTTTTTCTTGTTACTCTTAGTTGTGTCGTGTGGAAATACATTGGATAAAATACTGCTTTCTAAGATTTGTGTAGGTTAAGTAATAATGCAATTGGTGACATCTTATTGTATTTTTTTTCATCCTCTATGGCAATTCTGTAAGCTTAAATATGTGACTATCCTACATACGGCATGTTAAATGGAGCGTTGTAGGAGTGATGCATTCAATTTATCTATCAATAGTTGGCAGTGTTCATTCAATTCTTTACATAAATGACACCAGTTCAAGGTCGTCACACAAGGTCGTCACGTTCAAAAGCGTCACACTGTCTGGTTAGTTATATGCTAAACTTCAATATTTTATCTAGGAACTCAAAGTCATTCCATGAAAATTTATTTGAATTTTAAACAATAAAGAAAAAAACAAAAACCCGCAGGGATGTAAAACTTCTTCCCTGTCTTTGTAATGAGCGAGGCTTCAGACACCATCTTGTACTCAGCTCAAGTACATCTCAGTACTCCTGGTTGCATCCTATTTGTATCATAGCTTCACTTCCTTCTTTAACATTATTCTTAATTTATTTTCTGATTAATATCACACCTCTCAATATTAAAAATAATATAGCAGTAATAACCTGGACTACTTATTCCCCCCTGACTTTACACCAAGTGGGTTTGCCCAGAAGGAATGCTGTGGAGCACCTCCCACTTTAATACTGGCATAATTGAAGACTTCATCATCCTATTACTTTCATATATTGGTTTGTGTGATTTTAAACAAACAAATTTTCTTCATTCTGAATCCATGAAGTCAATATATAGGTGTTAATCAAGGACAAAAATAAGCTGTCACTAGACCATTTCCTAATTGAAAAATATCAGCATTCAAAGACTTCCATTTCATCAGACGATTTTATGAGCCAGTGTGAATTCAGTTCACATCTTTCTTTCTCCAGTATCTTCCAGAAACATACACAGCTATACATCTTTCTCCATTTATATATATATCACTATATATTTTTACATTTCTTGTATTTCTTTTTTTGGTCTAAATGTATATAATTGCATTTTTCTCCTTTTGTTTATTTTACTTTGGCAAGTCTTGACAGATGACAAGAAATCTTATCTTGTGGCTTTCCTGCATTACTTTGACCTTGACTCTACATCCAGAAACAAAGCTGTCAAGGAAGTTGCCTGCTTACTGACAAAGCAATGTCTAAAATAAGCTACATGGTTGTTCAAACTGCATCCAAAGAACTACACACAATTCAATACCATGAACCAGTATTTGTTTCAAATCAGAGAGATGCTAACTTTGTTACCAAACGTGCAGATGATGACAAAGCAAGGTCTTGGTTTGGGGTTTTTTTTGTGACATCAAACTTCAGGCAAGAAAAAGGAAAGAGAAGATGTCTCCATTCTGAGAAACCTCCAAACATCTATGCCCTTCAAAAAGCCAAGTGCTCCACCAGGTTAGCATATTCTAGACTAAACCTGCAAATACATAGAGGTCTGAGAAACAGTGTGAACATAGGAAGTTAATTGGATCATGTAGTGCCGATTCCACCACAAGGACCGTTGCACAGGAAACACCACAAAAACATTAGGATTGTTCTTATTAGGTAGTACAGCAAAGAAACCGTACAGGCTGAGGACTGACTGGCTAGGAGCCTCCAGGGCTACTGATACCAATATCAAAATAGACGAGAGAAGGATAGAAAAAGAAGTACTACAACATTTATAGAGTCATAAAACAGGTATCCTATACTATTTCTCACATGGTATTATACTTCTTAACTCTTAACATTAGGCTAGAAATACTTGGGAGAATATATTTTCCTTTTATTTCATTACAGCATTCACACAGAAAACTACCCAATGTTTTTCACTTTCATAACATAAATTGAAGTTGAAAGGGTATTATGAGGACAGCAACATCCTTTCCCTGTTCCTTTCCTGTCACCCACTACAGACAAATGCATCTTAATTTGGGCTACAAATTTATATTTGCTGACATTAATGATATAATGGGAAAAAATACTCTGCTTTTTTTACTGAAGTAAAACAATTTCAAGACCACTACACTTTGGACTGGGAGAGCAGCGAAAAGCTGAAGCAAAATGTGCTTTCACATGTCACTGTATATGAAATACAGGGAAGTGTCCTTTTCTCTCCCCAGACATTTTCTAATAAGTAAGCCAGCTAGCTGTCCTTCCTTGCTTTACTTTGATCAAGATGTGACCTATCAAAGCTGGACACCAAAACATTCTTACAGATACTTTAACCTACACCTGATCTTCAGGGCAGGTCTTTCTGCTGTCTTCCTAAGCACCTGAAGTGGAGATCCTGCTGCCCCTAACCTCTAGCTAACATGACCAGCTTTACTTGCACAGAAAAGCAAAGGAATAAGTGGAGAAATAGCACATTTATGTTTGGTTCTAAGGTACACAGGAAGAAACATACCTCATACTTCTGCAGTACAGACACCGCTGTTGCCTGTATTGTTCTCCATTGGCTAGTGTTTTGATGATTACCATTTCACCCATGGAATTTGGAAGGCTCACACAATACAAATGCATTTGTGCCTGATATACCAGGTTAAAAAGCTTTACCCTGAAGTATACTGCTAGCAATACAAACCTTTAAAATAAATTATTAATTAAATTATTAAATAGATTAAAAGAATTAAAACTATCTAGCATGCTTATTTGATTAAATAAGATATTGTCTTTTCATGTTGTATCATTGCAAGCTGACAATGACTAAATTCTCATCTCCAGAACTGTAACTACATTGGCAGTTCATTCAATGTTTATTTCGTATAACAAAGGAATAAAACCTATAAAATTGTTGGTTCTTATTATCAAGAGAATAAGTTATTTTAAATTTCTATACAGATTCATCACAAGTGATGAGCCATACTGCATCTATAAGAAAAACTGAAGGTGCCTGGTGTCATAAATTATTAGCAATGACAATGAGTCCTTACCTAGAACAGTTTGCACTGAAATTTAATTGTTGCTATAACAAGGTATATAATTTGAAAAGCAAGGGAGTACTTGCTGTAGACACACAGGGCTGGTAAGTTGTTTAATTTTGTAGACATTTTTTCAACACTGTTTCATGAGATAGAAGTATTAAAATTTGTTTTAAAACATTGCATACATATACTTGAATAGACTATCAGTGGACATCTAATAGAGAATTTAAAAAGCTTACATTTTTTCAGTTTCTACTCTCGATTAAGAAGTGCCATATAGGAAAAAAAAATTTAAAAGATCAAAAATCAACACCAATTTCCAAATATGAAGTTACCTAGAAAAGTCACATTCTATATCACATGAGAAATGTGAATTAGTCACTTGACATATGAGAGTAGTGGCCTTTCACAGAGTCCTGATGAATAAGGAAACACTTGCAAGAACCCTGTGTGTAGCCATATTCAGGAAAGGTTATCAGACCATATTTAAACACCTTGATTCAGTTTGAAGATATAGAAATGCAGGACAGGTTATTTAAGCATGGAACAGTCATAGAAATATTTCTGCTCAGGAACTTACTATAGCATTCTTGTTGCAACTCTATATTCCATCACCTGGGATTTGACATGGAAAAATCTTGCCGACAAAACCAACAGCTTCTTTCTCAAAACAGAAGTGGTGAAGCTTGGTTCCATAAACATTAAACAGGCACAGAAAACCCTACATTTTTGCATGATTTTTCTCAGAATTTTGCTATTTGTCTCCAACAGCAAATGAGTCCTTCAAATTGGATTCATCATTTTTAAGAGTTTTACAAGACAACTATTGCAGTGAGCTAATTGTGCATAGCCACTTGCTTTTAGCTTAAAACACAAGCTCTCCCTAGATTTGCTGTCTCTAAGCAAGAGCTACACAAAGCAACAATAATATTAAAAATGCATTAAAAAATAGCCTGAAGCTTGGTCATAGCCTTGTACCACTGTTAAACTAACTGAATAGGTATAACGAATTACAAACACATCTTGTCACTAGAGACAGCAGATGGGACTGAGCAGACCCAGAGCTTGTATATGAATGAGGGAGAATAGTCAGTATGGGTGCCTGAGCAAATCAACTTAGCATCTGCAAGCGCCACAGATTGGCAGGAAAAGCTGATGGACACGATGCATTGGGCTATGCATAGAGTTGCTTCATTAATGTTGTACATTCACACAAAGCAGTGGAGCTATACATGCCAAGACAGAGTCATTATTTACATCTTTCTTGACAATGGGACTCTAGCCTGAATCAGCAAGATTTCCAGCTTCAGCCTAACACCCAAGTCATTTGTCCCTAGAGACAACCTCTGCTCTCTGGAAGGGGTCTGTCCACTTTTTCTTCTTCCTCAAGGTTATTTAGTAACTGCGAAGCTCTGATGAAGGCAACAACATACAATTACAGGGAGCATAAACATCTGAATTGCCAAATTAAAAAAATCCCTACTTTCACTGGCACATAAACAGAATGAATTAACACTTTTCCTCACCTAAAGCAACAGATTCTGGCCAATGTACTTCATGCATTTTACTCCAGAAGTGATTTAGCTCTTAGATTCCTGCAAAATCCTTCCTATGCAAAGATTCATGTAAAATGTTAACTAGATACAATGTTCTTCATTATACTGAAATACTATGGAACTGGAGAAGGGACACACATTTCCTACTGGAATCTACATCTTCATAACAAGTAGATGCCTCAGCTCCTCCAGAAACATATGGGAGTTGTCTAGGTTCACAGCGCATAAAATTCAGTCAGCTAAGTGGAAGACTCCAAGGATAAAGTGCATCTAAGCTAAAAGTCAGATTTGGATCAAAGACTGGCAATAATTTGACAGTGGAGATTTGGGGCAGTTGTGTAAACACCACCCTACCCGCTCCCCACTCACATCTTGAATATTATCTCCCTTTGTGGATCTAGACTATCAGTTAAATGGCAAAGCTTAATCTTTGCAGGTGATTTGGGCATGCTGAGTATCTACCCACTCCAGTTCTCTTCAATTACTTCCAGCTTTTTGAGAAGATAATATTGCATCTCTCTCTCAAGACTCTGAAAACTTTGTTTTCATATAATGATTGCAGCAAAAAATCACTAGGGGATCTCTGATGTTAAATGAAGGTAACATTCTCTAAGCTGTAGATACTAACATACTTCATCCACATCCTCATTTAGCTCAAGACTATTGACTGTACTAAACACACCTAAGCCTAAAGATCTGAAGTCCTTACATATCACTGCAAAGTGACCTCTTTCCAAATAAAGAGAGGAGACATAAACTTGATCTGACTCTCAATACTACAAAAAATGATGCTGCTTTGACAGACTGTTCTTCAGATTTAAAGGAAAATATGACTATCAGAGAAAAATAACTTTTTAATGGAAGCGTAGGAGAGTCAAGAGAAATTGGAATCTGAATAAATATTCACATCTTACATGTTAAAGCCTTCAATCCATTACATGAATTTTTAAATGGCTAACTAATTTTCTGTGCAATGTCATAATACTTTCATCCAGCAAATAGCTATCCTTGACCCTTTAAACACCTTACAAATTGTTCTTCAACGTGCATTGTAGTGCAGTTCATTGTTTCGGTAAATGAGCTGTGTTCCAAGCATACAAGTGTATCACAATTAGCCTTATCAGATATATTATAATAAGTCTGAAGATTTCAGGACCACAACCAGACCTACCCAACTCTGCAGTACATCAAATGACAGCAATCATCTACAAGTTGCTGTTAAACCTCTAAAGATCTCAAAGAAGTAACTTCTAGTTCAGAAATCATGAAAATGAATGAGGATAGAATAAAACCTTCTGAGTGAACTAACTCACTCTTAACGATGACATTATAGAAGCAGCACTTGGTGCTTCATGGTACTTTCCAAAGGACAACACCTACTGTATCAGAGGTTAAAAGCCATACATGGATTAACTTTTTCCTCTAGTGTGATATGTCAAGTAGTTTAGAACATCTGGTGCAGAAGAACTCTTACTTATCTTACAATTTAAATGCATAGGAGAAACATAACTATGGAATTATTGTTACAAATATAAATAACTAGCATGTTATCTTACCTTAATCAAGACTACTAATTTTTACAGTCTGAAGACATCCATTACTCTCTCCTGCCCTCAAAACATAGTATTGTCATCCCCTAAGCAGAAATTTCCCCTCAGTATTCAGGGCTATTCAGCATGCTTGCTGTATCTGGGAGATTTGTTATGTTTGTTTTCAACCTATACAAAACTCATTGTTAACAGACTATTTTCTGTATGGCTTCTGTGGGAAGAGAAAATGTAGGCATGAGCATGGACTTCTCATACGAGTGTTTAGAGACTAACCACGGATCTACCCCCTACCTCCGCCTTGTGGGGAAGAAATTCATCTGAAGTGAATGCAAAGAACATCTGTTGTTCACAAACTACCATCTACTGCAGATAGAAAGTCATCAGGGAATAAGTACTATTCTGATACACTCTACCATGAAACCCTCCCACCAGCAGAAATTTAAGGAGTATTTGATATAGAAAAATGTTACAAACCTGCTATTAATGTCTATTGACCATTGGTGGTCCTTACTGCCTTACCCACTTTTGGAGGTTTCCAGATGACTAGAGGCAGTAAGATGCAATTACTTCTCTTTCACTTGCACACGTACAAATAACCTGAGAATGAGTCTTTGCAAATGCTGTTCTTGGCCTTTCAGAAATAAAATAAATTAAGAGGGACATAAACAAGTTGGAAGAATGGATCAATCTCCTGAAATTCAAGAAGCACAGATGCTAAGTCCAACAATAGCACAGGCTAGGGACAGATGGGTAGGAAAACATTTTTACTGAAAAGAAAAGACTTGAGAAGTGTGGTGGACAGCAAGGTACAGACATCGGCAATGTACCTTGGAAGCAGTGAAGGCTGACAGCATCCTGGGCTGTATCAACAGAAGCGTAGCCAGTAGTTTGAGGGAGTCAATTACTCTACTTAGTTCTTGTCAGACAGTCTACACTTACTGCACACAGTTCTGGACCCTTCAGTACAGGAATGGTATCAGTAAATTAAAACAAGCTCACAGAACCACAAAAATAGTCCATGTACAGAAGCATATGTCCTAAACGGAGCCTTCCAGTAGTATTCAGTACTAGGGAGCTATCAGTAAGATAAAGCCAAGTTTTTCATTGTGATGCACAGTAGGAAAATGGCCAGAGGAGGCATAAACTGAAATGAATGATTCTGACTGGATATAAGGGGAAAAGATTCACTACAGAAATAATTATAGAGAAGAACAGGAGCTAGAGAGGTCATACAACCGCCATCCGTAGAGGTTTTCAAAACCCATCAGCCCTGATTGTCCTGAGCTGACCTCATAGCTGACCTATATAGAGCAGGAGGTTGGGCTTCCAAGGTCCCTTACTGAATAACTTTGAGTCTTCTCTCTATTGATTCTTCAACTAGGAACTTACAAAGCCACATCACTATTTCAGCTCAATGACATACAAAATGTACTATCATTCTAGTTGGATATCAAGTGTTTTATTTGAGAAGTTTACATTAAAAAAAATCTTTCTGACTGTAGGCAAATTTCCATAGAAAATGTCAACAAGAAAGAACTTATACAAACTGGTTTTTTTTGTTCTTCATCTTTGCTACTAACATATAGGAAATACAAATATTTCAAATTCAAAACTCTTGAGTTTTCAGTTTTGAATTTTAATTTTAAACTTTTTCTAAAAAATTAGCACATATGTATATGTTTTAAAATTTTCTGTGAAAAAGGCATTGAGAAATCCTCAGCAAGGTTTTCTAAGTACTTATCTAGTGCAGCTTACCACAGCACTTGTCTCTTCCTAAAATATGTAAATATTTTAGCCTTTCTCCTAGGTTGAGCTGTAACTGGGCCACTACCTGAAAAAAGCTGATCTGCACTATTCCTCGCTTGTCATAGACCCAAGTGTTATTGTACAAGAAACTAGATTTCTGTTATTTCTTTGCTGACTTTGGCTCTTGGAAAATGAGTATTTCATTTTCTTATTTGGAAAATTGGATGTTATAAGGAGCAACACCAGGAATATTTCATCTTTTGCCAACAGGCATGTTAATAAAGAGATAATCCTCTCCTCAAGGCTGCAGCAATCCATAGTACTAATGTGAAATCCTTCACTCATCTTCAATTTATGCCCTGATAACCATTTAACATTATTACAAACAATACAGTAAGCTAATTACCGTTCAGTCACTTTTTGCTTACACATTATAAACTAAATTACTTACTCATGGAAATATTATCTCTGTATAGTTGAACTATTTATTCATGTTCCTGCTTTCCAGGCTATTTAATGTTATTTAAACTTGGAGATACCAAAAAACTAAAAATGTCTTCCCAAACAGCTGGTATGAGGATTCTTGGGGTATGGTGGAGACTTTTTTATTAGTTTTCTTTGCTGTTTGAGTGTTTTTTGCTGCGTGTTTTTTTTTTCCCTTGGTAGGATGGAGGAGGAAAGAGGAGGGCAGAGGGAGGAAGGAGTAGAGGTAACGTGGCATTAATGAATTTTCCCCTTGATTGTCAGAGCCATTTTTGGATTCTGTTTATAAAACATTCTACAAAACTTGGAAAAATACTGTATAACCTTCTGAGACTAAGTTGATAAAGAACTTTGATATGAGCAAGCAGAAATGAATTACACCCATTACTTCATTTACCTAACTCATTATCACTATTACAGACACAGAATCTTTAAATCATGGATCAGACAATATTCAGCAACATGATCAATTGACAGAGTGATCATACAATATGATAAGTACAGGAAAGAGATACATAATTGAAGAAAATATGTTTAATAAAAATACTCCCTTCCAAAAATATATGAGTCAACAGAACCACAGACTGATGGAAAAGACTTTCTAGAAGCTCACTCATCCTTCTTTTAAAAAAGAACTCTGTAAATGAAGTGTCATATTTACTCTGTTACTCTGAATGAAGTGGTTTGCCTAGTCTGATTTTCTACTACTAAAAAGTAGGATTTGGTATATGATCTTGCATATTATCTACCTTTGGGTTTCTACTAGAAAGTTGCTTATCACCTGGTATTTATAATCACTTACAGAAATCACCCATGGGGGATAACAGTGATGAAGCCCACAGCCTCCACATTTACCCAGGAGCAAGTTCTTCCAAAGTAAGAAACATTATGCAGAAGATGACCACTAGCTTCAGCAAAACATCCAAATACCTTTAGGCATTTAAACATTCTACTGAACTATGGTAATTAAAGTATCGTGAACTCTGCACATTTGAGCCACAGCATGAAGCAGAAAGTGTTCTTTTAGCTTATGAAAACAAAGGAGACTTTCAGGTAAAGATTATATTTTAAAACAAACCTCTGTAGAATAGTATGAAAATAGAATCAGCATAAGCTTTCAAAATAGACAGCAAGGTAAAATCATGCCAGCATTTCATGTTTTGGATTATTGAATATTGAGTTCTGAATATTAGAATAAATATTTAATATATTTCAAAATATGTTATGGAAATGCTGCGTATACTCACCATACTCAGTACTAGTGAAAGCAAATCAGAATGTGTTCTGAAACTTGTTATATTCTGAAACTGAAGACATGTATCCATGCATTATTCTTCTTTTATTTGACAGGTAAGTACGATAAGTATTAATATATGAAACATTGTACCACTGTCATTTTTCATGGAATGGTACTAAATCTTGCCATCCATTTTTCAGGGCAATGGAAAACGTCTATACATGGGAGGAAAGAAATACAGTATGGAATCAGTTCCAGGCTTCTAAGGTCATTACAAAAAATCCATATGGTTTGAAAAGCAAATATTTAATGTAAATGAAAACTTCCCTTGATGATATAAATAGCATTTAAATCTATTCTCTTGATTTAAGAATTAAAAAAAACAAAACTGAAAAACCAATTATTTATCATATTTGCATGCACAATTGTGTTTCAATGAAACACACTACTGATACTTTTAAAGACTCTACGGACAGCAACAAAAGAAACTTGTCTAAGGTGAGTAACCCAGTGGAACTGAAAAAAAGTTCAAGGTGTAGGAGAGAAAACCCTCCCAATTCAATTGTGGATCACAACAAAGCCAAGTAGGGACACAGGAGGGACAAGAATCCATGACATGACTTTTTGGCCATCTGGACATCGAGCTGTTGACCACTACTCTCTGAATATGACCATCCCATCAGTTTCTTATCCACCAAGCAGTCCACCCATCAAATCCACATCTCTCCAATTTAGAGAAAAGGATGTTGTGGGGGACCATGTCAAAGGCTTTACAGAAGTCTAGCTAGATCACATCATTGATTTTCCCACATTCACTGCTGTGGTTACCCCATAATAGAAAGCCACTAGGTTGGTCAGACAGGACTTGCCCTTGGTGAAACCACGCTGGCTGCCATTAAATCACCTCCATGTCCTCCATGTGCTTTAACATAGCTTCTGGGAGTATCTTGTTTCATGATCTTTCCAGGCACAGAGATGAGGCTGACAGGTCAGTATTTCCCAGTGTCATTTCATCTGGGATATTTGAAAGTCAGATTCCACAAGATAGTAATATGGCTAATCTTAAAAATAATTTGCACGTCATGATTATCTCTGTATTGCTCAATCAGGTCCCATGTTTGAATCCATTGATTCTCATGCAAGCATTCACAAAGTTCATTCACTCAGAAGCCACCCAGGACTCCTTGCAGCAAGAGATAGTCACATAATACAAGAAAACATCCAGAGTTTCCAAAGAAGTTTTATTTCCCAGATAAAAAGAAAAATGCACACAGATTTTATTTCCCAGATAAAAAGAAAAATGCACACAGATCCCTGACATTACTGAATTTCTCCTAATAAAACTTTGCAGACATAATTATTTGGAGACCTTTCACAGGGAAGTCTTATTGCAGGAATTTGGGACTTTTTCTACCTAGATAATCAGCTTTCAGCATTTGGTTGAGGAGTGCTCCTGTTGAACACTTAAAACATGGGCTCATGGCTGAAATTCCAAAGGCAAATAATTTTTTTACAGTATTTCTACTTAATGCAACATGTTTAAATGAAAACAAAAGTCATGCTTTCATAAAAATTGTCTTCCATCTTAAACTTAAATACACTTCTAAACGGCAATATGATTACAAAGTAGATGACTGTAAATGGAAAAGGAGAGTGTCAAGCCGATGAACATATAGTAGTGTTTTCTACAATGTTTTTTCTTTAATTGTCTAGATTTGCATTTTAAGTGCTACTTGAACTTTAAGAAAAAAGCTGGTACCTTTTCAACTGTATATTACTTTTAATAATTGATTAAAATAGAATTACTAATGATAGGTAGCTTTTTAAAAAAGAACACTGAGTTACTTCAATGAAGGAAATTTACAATTCAGTTAAAGATAAACTAGTGTATGGAACTACATCTAAATGTAGATTATTTTTTTTCTGACATTTCTCAGTAACTTCCATCCTTGAGGAAAAAACTTGGATAATACATTCTTCTGTGCTGCTGTATTGCACTGAAGGAAAATAAATTTTCCTGGAAAATGAGACTTAAAAAAATTACTCTATAATCTGTTGGCTATTTAAATACAGAACTGCAGAAAAGACTTTTTGAAAGGAAATGGATTAAAAAGACAGTGAAAATATTTCTTTGTAAAAAGAAAAATTACTTAATTGGAAGAAGAATTTGGTCAAGGTTCAAGTTTTGGGAAAGAACTTTTGATTAATCACGTTGTTTTACCAAGTTAAACTTATCTTTAAAAGATGTCCAAGGCGTTGATAAAGTGTCATACACACAGATGTTAAAATCAGTGTAAGAATGGGAACTACAGACTCTTTAGAAGTGAAAGAATAGGAATAGTAAATACAGGATTCCAAGTTAAACTAAGGTGCAACCAAACAATAGAAAAGATTTGTTCATGTATAACAGTCACAACTAGCTATTGTTTTATGATATATTTTTAGAAGCAGATATTTAACAGGGCATTATAGAACAATTAATTTTAGCCATTTAGAGCAAGAACTGACCCCAAAATTACTAAAAACAGTTTGACTCAGAGTTTTCCAGTGAGAGTGATACATGCTATAAATAACTAGACCTCCAGTACATGCTAAGGTTTCAGCATAATTTAGTGTTACCAAAAAACAGTGGCACATATTTTCTTCTGCTGCTTAGTTTATCAAATAGTGATATAAGATGTTTTGGGGCCATTTTTTTTTTGCTCCTTGTCTAATATTCTACAGAAAGTTCATCGATGCCTTCTAACATCCATAACTTTGATGGATTCACCCTTTTCTTTTTTTATAAATATTTCCAGTTCATTGCTATTTTTCTTAATAGCACACATCAGTGTTTCAAAATTTCAGGGCTTACACAAAAAAATTAATTTGCTGTCTACTGGTTCTGTCTCCAAGTTTTTGCCTAAGTTTTTACATAGATCCAACCCCTATTACAAATCTTCTAGCATCATTTTTTGAAATAGACTATATTTTTTAAAGAAAGCAACTGAAACCTGTTCATAACCATAATTAGATATTGACCTATGCAGAAGTCACCCCAAAATCAAACTATTTACTTTCTTGGGAAATGGGATAAATTGCTTTCCAGCTTTCAACTTGCTAAAAATACCATAAAAGTACTCGGCTGTTTCTATGTGTCAAGAAAGCACAACGTGTCATTTCACATTAGATTTTACAGATTAAGAAAAGTCTGTTACTCACTTCTGAAGCACTAAACTTTTATCTCTTTCTATTACCAATGATTTACTCCTCACCTAATCTTAAAAAATAAAAAAGTTGAGTTTCAAGATGTGTTTTCTACATCTTGATGTTCACCTCCTATTTTCATCTTAAGGCTTCGGAAGAAATGGCTCATTGTGAATTCCTTGTTCAGGTTATCAAATTCTAGTAATTTCTGGTAATCAAAAGATACTATTCTGTCTGCCATATGCAAAAGAGCAACTTGGCTTACTGGATAGGATTGGATTTGTTTTGTTTTCCTCAATAGTAATAAACTGGAAAAACTTACTATTTTGTTTCAGAACTCTAATCCAAATACCACGTACTTGACCGTATTGAGCACTCCAAGTAATCTTTGAAGGTCTCAATACTTACATACAAAGTATTTTGCCCTGAATAAACAAATCAAGTCCCATTTTCTTTAAGATACTATGCATAAAGATAGCTAAAAAGGCACTCCACATCCTCCACACAGAACTTATTCCTAGACAAATTAAATCAGTAAGACTCCTATCACTTTGGCTAGATGAATATGAAGCACTTATTGTTTTAAATTTCCTTCAAGAGATTTTCTCTACCATTCTATTTATTCCTGTATTTCCCAGCAGTAGATTACATTGCAATAGGAATTTACGTACAAACTTGAAGGATACTAAATTGTACTAATTTCTAGCGTAACTGGGAAAAAATCATGGAATTATCTTTAGCCAATAAGTTTTCTCT
Source organism: Piaya cayana (assembly GCA_013389865.1). Taxonomy (NCBI): domain Eukaryota; kingdom Metazoa; phylum Chordata; class Aves; order Cuculiformes; family Coccyzidae; genus Piaya; species Piaya cayana. The sequence continues at coordinate 15,797 of WAAB01010398.1, read as the reverse complement.
GGCAAACAACAGATGACTTACCATTAGCCTCAAAAGCACAAGAGACTCTTTGCCACATTACAGACATGTCCAGCACATCATATTCCAAATAACCAAGGATAGTTTTCTTCCTTTATGCCCAGTTTTCTTCAGTGTTGTCACCTCAGTTGATTAAAAGCATGCTCATACTCATGAGTATCTAGTAAATTTTAATTTTCTTATTTGCCATAAACTCCATAATATTGTCATACTATTTCTTGCTTGAATAAAAATCTTGCTTGAGAAAACTTTGAATTAGCAGAGCAAGGGTCTTGAATGCTTTCCTTCCCTTCTGCTATGTATCTAATGAATCACATTAAAAGAAAAGAATTGCATTAAAACTGAAAATCTAGAATGTAGATAATCTATTGTAAGCATGGGGAAGTTATTTTTCCACTGTTATGATGCTTTTTAAGAGTTGAACACTTGATATGAGGAAGATATCAAGACAAAATAAACACAGACTTGAATAGAATCATAGAATCACGTGGTTGGAAAAGACCTCTTGGATCATCAAGTCCTACCATTCCTATCTGCCACTAAACCATGTCCCTGAGCGCCTTGCTACCCATCTTTTAAATACCTCCAGGGATGGGAACTTAACCCCCTCTCTGGGTAGCCTGTTCCAATGCCCACGATTATTCGAGTGCCCACTGATATTCAGTCTGAATGACTGCTGCAACTTGAGGCCACTGCCCCTTGTCCCGAACCCTGTCACATGGGAGAAGAGGCCAGCACCCTCCTCTCCACAACCTCCTTTCAGGTAGTTGTAGGGAGCAATGAGGTCTCCTCTCAGTCTCCTCTTCTCCAGGCTAAACAAGCCCAGCTCTCTCAGCCGCTCCTCATAAGGCCTGTTCTCCAGCCCCTTCACCAGCTT
>WAAB01010398.1:0-14791 GCA_013389865.1 Piaya cayana | reverse complement strand
CCTTTGGAGCCTCCCCACCCTCCAGCAGATAGACACTTCCATGTTAATAACTGAAAAAAACTCCATCAATATATAGCTCCTTTTCCTTTTACTGCTTTAGTCCTATACTCTATCTTGCCTTGGTAAATAACCATAAGGAGTTTTCTTAGTCTCCTTTTTGTACCAATATTGAATCATAAAGGCCATATATAGGTTTGAATTTTAAAAATATGTAAATTTTGCAGAATGGGTAGTCATCACCTCCCTATATTTGGGTCTGATAACTTATTTCCAAAATTCTAAATTGTTATTCCAGGTATAAAAAATTTTAAAAACACTGTGTACTATGACAAACATGCCTTCAGCAGGGGAAAAAATAAATATTAAAAAAATCCTTGAGCAGCATCACATTGTAACAGTGTAAATTGTCAACTTTCAAGGTGCTGCTTGGACTTAGAAATCCCTGAAACATTAAATCAGTCTCTCTCCTACTCCAGAAGTTGAGCTCAGCTGATCTGCTCTCATCAGCAACCCTAAATGCATATGTTTTATTGCCTAATGGCAAGGTTCTCTCAAATTCCCTGACCCCAACAGTCTGGCAGAGCCCATATTTACAAACCTTCAGGGCATCCTGTGGGGCTTATCTATTTATTCAGGTTTTTGCTTGAGGGGTTGGCTGCAGAAGCAAAGGGAATGCTGGTAAGTTCTCTTTACTTGACAGTGAGGTCATTTTTATGTATTAATTTATGTACATGAACCTAGAGATTTTGATAGGCACATTTCATACAATAACAAACAACTTTAGACACATCCTAATTAACTTTGACTAAATAAGAAAAGAACTGTCCATATCTCCACTATAGATAAATTCCTGTAAAAACTAGTCATGAATACAAATGCTACAAAATAGAAGAATTGGTCAGACCCAAAATTAATAGGGCGAAAAAAAGTGGTTTTTTCACAGACTGAGATATCGGTGTAAAAATATAAAGGAAATTTATAGCTTTTATGTCAGTAACTACACTGTTCTCTGTTTGGAACTGTCAAAGTCTTTTCTTCAGAATCCTTTTAATTATTATTTAATAACACAAAAGAGAAATTCTTCCACCCTCTTAGTATAACCCTGAGTGTAATTTTGCAAGTATCCAGAATTTTCAGAGTTACTGTAGTGCACTAGTCTCAGAAGGAAACAAAAGGAGCTTCTAAGAAGACAAAAATAATACCTCAAAAAAGGAGTAAAAATGGTACATACATGGTGTTACAGTGAAATAAGATAATCAATACAAGGAATCAACTGGAAAGTGAGGCTGATTGCTGAATACTTTCTGACAAATCTTAAGAAACTTTTCTGCAGGTGTTGGTTTGACCCCTTCCCCAAAGAAACAAGAGAAACCTATTAGAATGCCTACCCTAAGAGTCAGCTTAAATATAACATTGTTTCATTAGTTTTTTTCTGGGGGAGGGCAGGGGAAAAGAAAATGTATTTAAGGTGACACACATCAGTTCTACAAATGGATTTGAAAGAAGTGCAGCAAGTCTTATGGTAACTATTTTCTGTTGTGTTTATTTAGACTCTAATGTAGATGTTACTTAGCAATGCCAAGTTTCAGTAAAATAGATGCTGCTTCAGTGACAAAGTCTCCCTAACCTGGGACTGTTCAAGTCCCTGGCCAACAGATTAAGCTACAGCAGAACAGCAGTTTTCAGTGGAGGCAATAAAAGGTTCTTTGACAATTTTAGGGAGGCCAAGAGAAGCTTCAACTCTATAAAATCTCTGTTCTAACTGCAGTTTGTCAGGAATTAAAATGAATCATTCTGGTTTCAGTGGCTGGATAGACCAGTTTAAGAATTACTGAGGACTAATGGAGATGCAGAGTGACAGAAATGCAACTGAGGATCGTACCAAATGCTAGAAAGTGACCAAGTACTAGGGGCTTATGAAAAATAAAAAAGAAAAAACAACAACAAAAAAGCCAAACTTAAGAGAACTTGGAGTTGCAAAATTAGGTCTGATATTGTGTTACAGGGTAGCTTATCTACAACTGATGTTTTATCAAAAGGAATGCATGGCAGAGTTGCTGTCCTACTGCAGAAATGAGATAGAAGACTCTGATTTTCACACATGCTTCCCATTCAAAATCAAACAATGATTAGGATGTTCCAAATACATTCAAAAAATATTCATGGCAAGTAAACAGAAATCAGCGTGTTCTTAGATAACGCAAGTAGACCGCAACTTAAGAATAGAAATTGTTAAACAGTGAGGGAAATAAATTTTGCACTTTCACAAATAATGAATATGAAATGAAAGCAGATAATATGCTCAGCAGGTCACACAAAAGCTTTCTCTTCCAATACCTAAATTACAGCAACATTCCTAAATATGACCTATGCTATTTACAAAGGATATCATGAATACCAAGAGATCTTTCATTAACTAATGGAAGTTTTTAAAATTCACTAATCTGTGGTGGTTGACAAATTTGTGGTTTAGGTCATAATATCAAAACACATTTTAGGTAATCCAGAACACTTTCAATAAGTTCCTTCAGTTCCAGGGATCCATTCCCCTTTCTTTGATACATGAAATGTGTTTCAGAGCCAGGAGCTGGAAGATATGGAGTGAAAAACCTGTGGGGTTTTGCCATTTATCACCCTTGGGCTCTAGTAGTGACTTATGGAGAATGTCATATTTCTCTATAGACTGTAAAATGAAGTTCTTCCTTAAGCACAAACAGAAATTCAAGATTAAGACTACAAAGATGACTTCAAATTTCAAACATATCTTCTGCCTCCATGGTAAAATAAAGCATCCCATAGCTCAGCTGAACAATCTGTTGTGTGGCTGCTTAGTGCAAGTGGGGGAACGGATGAAATAAAGCTGTATTTCTGGCTTGGTTACAAGTTGCATGGAAACGCCACATAAGATTTCCTTACCATGAGCAATCATCTTGTCATGCTTAGGGTTAACTGCCCTGTATGTAATGTAATGATTTTGAGGAGCAAGATGAGGTTAATGGTGTAAACTCAACTTCTCAAAACAAACATGGAAGCCTGCCACAGCAATTGCAAAGTACATGAACTTTTCTTCTTGACAAATGCAAATGTTCTATTTTTGTCTTACCACTAAGTACATATTTAATAGGTTTCATTTACATGGCTGGACTAAAGCCTTATTTAAGAATAGTGAAAGACTGAAATACAAAATCCCTGGAGTATTATTTTTGTAATAGGAATTGGAAAGTACACCTACCCTTGCACATAACTGGAAGGTTTTAAAAACATAAAACTGGTTGCAGAAGAGATTTCTTTACTGTGAAAACTTCCCTGCTTCACTTCAAACACCATTCATTTTACCAAAGAGAGTCACTAAACCACTAAGACTAACTATGAGAATCTAACCTGTTGAGGTTTTCTGATCATCATCTACTTTATTTACTCAGAACTTCTGACATAGGTGTCATCAATACTGAAACATTAAAAGTGAATATGTTATCCAGCCAATATAGTTGGAATGGAAAGAAAGGAAAAAGCTGTTTTTTTCCAAGGTTTAGGAACATAAAGTCCTTAATGTGTCTACTTGTTTATCATGAGACCGCTCTGTCTTTGTTGTGGATGTGATACCACACACAACAGATGGTCAACCAAAACCCCATCACGTTTTCTTCAATTATTTCTGAAAGCCTGCAGAGGGGGAGGGAAGAACTATGATTATACAATAAAACCTGAAAGGAATACAAAGCCAGGTGCTAAACCAAAACAAGCACGATATGCTGAAGGAAACAGATATTCATGCACAAGTTGCCCAGAAACTGGTCAAAGACATTCCACTTCAACAGAAATGAAGAATGAACAAAGCCAAACGTTCATGATGCCAACACAGATAGCTTAATCGTTCATTCTGTCTACTGTATTTTTTCAACACTCCAAAGGCATATACACCTGACTTTGCATAGTTCGTTCATAGAATTACTAATGTAACATCATGAGAACATATGTAAAAATAATTACCACACTTAGTGCTGTATCTTTGAGTCTAATTGCAAAAGGATTTAAAGGGCAAACTTGTAATGTGAAGGGAGACCGATCAGCCTTTTACATACAAGATAATGCTCAGCACAACAAACTGCTTTCTGATTCTCCTAAGCCCTTAAGAATATTTTTTTCATGGGCAAAGTGGCCAAGGAGCTCCTGTGTAGGAGAATGTGTAGAACAGATTTACTAAATCCTCCTTCATTTCCATGTGTCTTAAAATTTTACCACCACCACTCCACTAAAACACAAATGTTGATTGTGGCATTACTTCAAACATTTAAATATTAATGACAAAAGAAATACATCAGAAAAAACCGTGGCAGAGACTTATTAAAAGATGCTTGTATGAATAGTTATGGTTTGGGGGTTTTTTTGAGCTAAAAGGGTTTGACCTCAGAGCTGCACAAATTCAGGGTGCTTCAGGTGAGATGATTTGATTAGATTACATAATCTGAGTGTCTGTGTATTACAAACCACTGCCCTATTACCCAGATATCTCTCCCTCACTAGATACAGTAAGTTACTTTTATAAAGATTATCCTCCTGAAGGTGCCAATACTTCTTGTGAAAACTTCAAAAAACAGAAAGGCAACCAATTATTTTTGACAATATGTTCCAAAGCTTACTATCTCGCTCATGGAAGAAGTCCAATTGCTGATTTACTTCAGCTTCTTTCCAGCCACTGTCCATTGGCAAATGATTCACTTTTAAAATCTTTCAGTATCAAGTGCTTTCCTTGTCGGGATGCACTGCAAAAACACTTGAGATTTTTCATATATTAGAGAAATTATATACATGCCAATATACTTATATTAGATAAATATACAGATAACGGTTTAAATCTGATTCTCTATAGGAATATTTTCTCCATCCAGAACTTCCAGAAGGAAAATGCCTTCTCTGCCTTCTCAAGTCTATCATTAATTCTGAACTACAGATGCTAAAATTCCCATTAGCTTCATTATCAATTTCACCACAGTCACAAAGGTAAGTCACCTCTGTATTTGTACTCATAGTTGTTTGTATATTCAAGCATAAGAGCAAACTTCTGACACTGAAATCAAGATGATGGTTAGCTCTGAAGCCCAGAGCTGCTTTTTGTTCATAAGAAGTGATTGTGTATCTTCTTTCTGTGTTGTGGGGTTTTACATCCATAACCTCATGCTGGGTTTTACTAACATGAATTGCTTTAACTGGGTCCATTTCCTCAGAACAACCTAAACTGCACAAACTGACTGGCTCTTCAGAATTATTTATGCTTCATTATTCATTCACTCTCATTTTTTAACCCTGTATCACCTTCACTGTTGCTTTATTTTCAGATCATTGCTAGATGATATTGAATGACAATGGACGTATTACCAGCCTCCACCAAAATTCCCTGAATTTATTTCTTCTTCAGATAAGATTCCTCTTGATAGTTGCTTTGAACTATAAGAAATCTCTTCTCTTTTCAGGTATACTTAAGTGATAATGTACAGGAGTAAATGTCTTTCTTCCCCAGAATATTATGCAGCATGACATGAAAATACATCACACATTTTCCCAATTAGAAATATTTGCCCCAATTAAAGTGTCAGGGAATAAAACCCAGCTTATTTCAAAGGTCATTTTCCATAAATTGACAGACATCATTAATCCATATTGCCTTCTCTGTTATTTCACTTAATCCTAATACCAACTGACTAGACTACAGTGGCCCCAGGCATCCAGCTTGCTTATTTTAAATATCAGAATGACAGTAGTGCTTCAAGCCTTTTGGATTCTCATTCTTAATCAAGGAGATCTCAAAGGAAAGGTTCTGGTCAGAAAAGGATACTGCTCACTCCAGTCTGCTTAAAACAAAATTTCGATATAGCTTCATATATACATATCAGAAAGCGTACACTTAGAACCGTATTCTTAAGTGCAATATACTTTGCAGTGGTACTACATAAGCTATACAAGCTATTCCAGGAAAAAAAAACCTCATGTCCAAGTAATGTGTCATTGTCTGTTAAATCCACACTATCATGATAGTTTTGTAGTCTTGCAAAAGAAAAGCTAAATTCTTTTCATTATGTTTCAGTACTCCTTGAGGCAACCATTTTCATTCCCCAGATTTACTGGTGTAAATAAAAGTTTCAAGTATGAGTTTTCTGTGCTTCTTTATATAGGTCTGCTATACCAAATGGTTCCTTTAGTGTACAATGGAGATAATAAATTATGTGACCAAAAAATAAGACTACTCAAAAGAACTGTAGTGTTTACTATCAACACTAGCAAAATCCAAATTCCTGAGATAACTAAACTATGTTTTAGGAGGTTTTAGAATTTGTTTCACAGGTATTCGAGTCCTTCCTAATTGAATTGGGAGTTCTGACTGAGGCCTTAACTGTTTAAAGACAATTAGACCTTGCATTTTGGGGTGAAATGTACCTGAAATCTGAAGTTCATTTTAACAACTTGTCCTCCAAGTTACTGCCCTACAGTAACAGATAATCAGAAGTTACTACAAGGTGGTGCATTCCTGCACTGTATCACATGGATCACAAAGACAAATCTTCCATCTCTACCAGTGAAAATGCTGTGTTAAAGTCAAATTACAATGTAGAGATCTCCCTACAATACGTCTTCAATCAGTCTAGAAAACCCTTAACCAAAATAAATCACAGCTTTCCAGTTCTGAAACAAAGTTTCACATTCACAGGAGACTTAAGCTTGAGAGTTACCTTCCCTCTTACTATGCACATCTCTTGTTTTACTCTTTGACATGTAACATTCATTAATATAACACTTCTCATCATCTGAGGCAAAAATCCATAAAGATACAACTGCTCCAAGAGCATACACTAATTGTTACCAACTTAAGACTCTTCAAAAAGGTAATGATCATTTCAGCATCCATTAACTCTCCTAGGACCTCTTCAGACTGGACTTTCCCTTACAAGAGACATAAAGACAATTTGAATTTCACAAGTATTTTTTGATAAAAACAGCATTGACAGAAGGTGATGAATCTGGAATAGGTGTTCAATTCCTTCCAATTATGCAGGAAAGCACCAGTACAAGGCAAAGTAGAAATCAGAGACTGTGTAGAAAATTATTTTAATTATCACAAGGTATATGGATAACTCAAATTTCTTCCTCTCACTGTTCAAGAGGTACAGTAATAACTTCAGCTTTTGCCAATATGCATGTTGGGTGTGAAATCAGAGGTCTTAGGAGTTGTCATGGAATGCTGCTTACTGCTCATTTACCTGGCAGTGAAATCCCTCTTTGGCCACTAACAAGCAATTCCATTGGAAGAGCCAGGGACAGTTCAGCTGAGCAGCCATCTAATTTCTTAATGAAGGAGAACGAATCTAAATTACTTGTGAAAAGGATGGAGGCAGCATCACTGCAATTTACAGTTTTCACAATTGTCACCCTTGTAAATTCAGACTTTCCAGCGTCTTGTTCAAAGCTAACACATTCTATCACGTGTCATTGCAGATGATAATTATATTCAATCCTATTTTCAAGTCTTCGTTGTAGGAGGAAAACAAAATAGCATCTTCATTTCAGTTATTTTTTACTTGTATACATGAACATTTAACTGCAAAGAGTGTTAATGCTCAAGTATACGTAAGTCACGTCTATATGTAATACTCTACAAAAGAGACAACAATGTGTTTCAGAGTAAAAAGAACAGAATACAAGCACTATGTAACATCAGAATTCTTTACAGCTGCCCTATTTCAGTTGCAGATGTGCACTTTTATTGTCTGTCTAGCCTTATGAAAGCTGTACCGAACTTAAACAGTAAGAAATTAAATAATTTCAAAGAAAATTTAACTCTAGCAGCAGCAGAAAGACATTAAGTTCCACCAATCCATTATTTTTACAGAAAACATGTTTTTTCTTCAAACTGAGCAATTTATAGATTTCAGAAGTACATCTGAGATTTATATTTTCAGTCTATTATTTCACAAAAAGTAGTTCTAGTAAGAGTAAGGCTAAATAAATATTGGAAGAAGTTGTCATTTTGTGTAGATTATTTCCAAGTTCTGAAAACAACTTGGTAAGCACTACACCAAACAGTGAGTAGAAAAATCTGCAGCTGGTTAAATGATGGATTATTTTAAAAGAATGTATATATTCCCATGGGGGGACGGAGGTGACACACTAACAACAAAAGCAAACAAATTTATAGTAAGTGTTACTTGCACCACTTGCTTACATTTAACTCCAAAGATATATCCTCTCATGATCACTAAGTGGGTAGAACACTTTTCTGGTGATTCACATTGTATCGCCTGCTCACAGAGAGAAACCTACCACAAAAAATCCCTATTGTTAGTTAATAGTTAACAGTAAAAAAATATAGGGAGATTTACCATTCTGGCCTGTGACAGCAGAGAATAACCAATTTGCCCCTCAACTTTCCTGCACACACCACTCGCTGTTGGTAGCCCTTGGGAGTCCTATGGGGAGTCACACACACAGAAATTCTAGTCTGAAGGATTTCAGCCCTCCCAAAGAAGGCAAATAGCCAATGAAAGCTTTTCATCACTCCTTTAAAGGCAGTTTCAGTATCTCCATATTGTAACACATCATCAAGAATCAACCTGAATTATGATTTTTCCTCCCAAAGACATACTTTTGACTCCTGTGGTCCTATAGCAATTAAATGAGCTACTGTGGGCTGATTTGGGTTTTCTTTCAGAGTAGCGGTCTTCATTGGAAAATCATGCATTGCTTGTGCAAGAATTTCTAGGTATTCATTCCGTTCTTTAAAGGAAACAGTAAGTCAAATAGCAGCATTCTTGATTTTTCTGTAAATTGGGGGTTAGCTAAAAATATTGAGAACATCCTTTCCTCGTACTTTAATATACTATAATTTCTGAGCAGTTTGACACCATTAACCAATTCAGGAAGAACACATAAATCTTTTCAGAGATAGTCTTTTCACAAGACTTTCTACTCCCTTTCTGGAAACAGATTCTTATTTTCCAGGGAGTAATTATCACATTGTAAAAAGTTACTCAAGCAAACCTAGCAATTTATAGGAAACAATGGATAAAATTTTGTCTTTAGAATCCTACCACCCTTTATTAAAAGATATTTTGTGTTAGGTCTTAAGTGTAAAAAGCCCAAAGCTAAAGGGACAGAGTTCAAGGGGCTGAGTGATTTTGTTGGTTTAGTTTGTTGGGATTTTTAGGTTTTTGGGTTTTGTATTTTTTTTCCCCAAAATCCTTTATCACAGAATGAAATTAATTTAACATAATGTCAACAATATACTAACATTGTCATACTAATGAAAAAATAAATATACATCAAATATAATAATAATATATAGATTAATCTAGGTGAACAGTCAAGGTGTTCTTTCCCAAATAAATGTGTTCAATTGGTAAGCAAATTGGCGAAATGCCACCTTACTGATAGTAAGGCACTCTAGTTACATGAGGTATGACTGAAAACAAAAAACATACAAATAAAGAACTCCCCTTTACAATAACATATGCTGACACACAAACCCCAAACTTTTCACTGTCATATCTGAATATATTATAGAATTCCTAATTGCAAAAATATGTTTGAAAAATGTGCCTTTGAATCACCACAAGAGGACTGAGATTCAGGAGATGTGCTGATTACTCATGGTTTTACTCATTTGCAAAAGGGTGACAGTTAACTTTTATTTTCTGATTAAGATCCAAGTTAGATATGTAATGTTTACTTGTTGTAATTCAATTTCCCACACATTTGTCATTAGATGAATCCATCTTCACTTCTGTCCAGACAGACTCTGATACAGTGGCAAAGTGGCAGAGATGACTGGATATCAGCTGTAAAACATTACTCTTTGTTCCATGTAAGAATCCAGTTATGAAGCAGAAATCCATTGCACTTATACAAGTATTATACAAGTACTGTGTCAAACAGTTTACATTTGCAGAGATCTGCATAATCTTTGTTTATAGCATCCAAAAGGTATAGTGAAAAGATTAAAATTTTACACACGTGCTTTTACATTTATTATCTTTATAACAGGAAAACATGGTGCAGAAATACATTCGTCAGTCACTACTGAACAACACTGGATGCATGAAGCAAATTAAATTAAGGGTCATGTTCTCAATGCAAAATCCAGAAAAAAAAAGGAAGGCTTCTAGTAAAAGACACCCAATAATTCATGAACTCTTTCCCTAATTTGGATTCATGTAATATGGTGTGTCTGTCTTCAAGGATGCAGCAGTCCTGAATCCTGTAAATGGCACACTGATTTGAGACTACTTGCATGTTTATATTTGAGTAGAGAGACACAGATCCATTAAAGTTATTTAGGATCTCAATTCCTATTTCTCCTCTGCAGAGCACAACCAGATTTATGTATAGATGACTGAATGAGAAACTTCATCCACTCAAAAAAAGATTAAGAAAATAAAGGGGTTTGACCAGTAGCTGTATTAATGTGTCCTCTATTACACTAAACCATCTTGTTGTCCATAATCATTTAGACAATTCTTTTAAAAAATCTTATTATGTTTTTCATAATTCTTTTATGATAACCCACCATGTGGTCTTTCATTGCATGTGCAAATCCATTTGGCTACAGGTTAGAGAGCACAGTTACCAGACTCCATTGTTCCATAAATAACAGGAAAGAGGGAGAGGGCTGAATGTAATTTATGGTGGAATTAGTGTTCTATTCCCTTAATAAGGGGTTGATAAATTTTAAAAGGAAGATTTTATTGATACTCAATTTTTTCATCCTTCTACTAAATGGTAACTTGAAAATTTTACATCTAAGGCTGCTCAAGAAAGTGTTACTATTTATATGAATAAAATATTCACAGACAATTTTAAGTTCCACTTCCATTTGACTGTCCTCAGACCAGTATCACACATGGCAATAGTACTAAAGCAACCTAAGGTAAGCTTCCCTAAAGGCTGGAGAATGGTTTAATGATAACAGCTATTTCACATATTGAATTTGCACTCCACTTATAGTACATATACCAGAGACATAATGGGTTGATTCAGAAATTCTTCAAGAAAAGAAGATGGGAGAAATCAGTTCCTAAAGGACAAGAAAGATTGAGATATCAAGTATTAATCCTTGACTATAAATGCCAAGATTTAAAAAAAATATCTCCTTGAAGTGTTTGATTAGACAGCTATGCTTGCAAACCTTGCATTTTATTTAAGAAAGCAGCATTAGAAGATTTTTATTGTTAAAAATCAAAATTATTTCATTAATATTTGTTATGGTCACTAAATTCACTGTTAACTATATTTTCTGAATAACTGATAGCTGAGCTTGGTTGGACCAGCTAAGGAGCAATGAAAGGAATAAAAATTCTGTAATACTGAGCCTAGACTAAGAGCACTGGAGCTACCTAATTCCTAGACAGATGGTAATAGAAAGTTGGTGAATGGGTATGAATTTTCCAAACTCCAGTACTGGCAATCTAGGGAAAGAATCCTGAGCTTGAGTGCATACAGCATGCTTCCATCTAAGCCCAGCCTGCCAGGCAAACCAGGACACATGGGCTAAAAATAAAATAGAAATTGTGGCTCACTGGCAATCTATGAGTAGCAGAATAAACAGAATGATTGCCAAGGTTTTTCCTCTTTCAGTTTTAGGCATATGCAGCTGGCACCAGTGTGTTGTTCTCATGCAACAAAGGCAGCAGATGGAATGAATTACATATTTCAACAGCCTTTGACATCACATCAAACACCTTGGCTTTTAGATTTAGAAGAGTAACTCTCGGGACTCTTTTTTTTCAGCTTTCACCATCCAAATAAAAGTTGTACACAGTTATTTCCTTCTTCATAGGACAATATAGCCATGCCATATGTTGCAGACTTGCAAGTGGCAAGTGTTGCATAGTGAAACTGCAGGAGTACCAAAAGAAAACATTGAGGCTTTGTAGTTCAGACACTACTCAGTGAGAAATGTGCTATAGGTAACCTTTGGGGGGAAAAAAAAAGGGCTTTGCAATGCTCATTGTATCATAGAAATTACGGGGTGTTCAGTATTTTTCTTAAAAGATAAATTTCAAGTCACTAATACTTGCAATTTGGCCAAATCAATCAGCTGTATTTAAGAAGTGTTATCAATTGCTTTTAATTTATTCCTTAAATTATGTCATTATAGTTACCTTGTGCAAGTGCACCACCAGAGCAGGTGGGGACTCTCCCCCTAAATGAAACTGATCTCAGTGAGAGGCTGGGAGCAGTATCTGTTACAGCTAAACATGTCCCACAGCACATAATCTTAATCCAGGACATGGCAAGATCTCTGTTTAGACACTAAATTCAGCTGAATGTCTGTCCCCAAATCCAGTCATAAGAAGTCTGTGTGCCTACATCTGCAACTGTAATGCTAAGCACAGGCTGGACAACAAGCCTGCTCCACCATCTAACTTCCATCGCTTGCTTGGCTTCTGGAGTGTCTGTGAGGCAGACCAGAGGAGTCACCATTACTGTCCACTGTACATACGTGCCTGAACCACTTCCTCCAGCACCCTTCCTCCTCTTCCTCACCCCATTACTCCAAAACAATGTACTCCTGAATGACTCAGAGACCAGTCAGCAGCTGCTTCAACATAGAATTAAGACCTCAGCACAGAGGAGGCTGAATCAACGTGTTCTGAGAAGAGGCAAGCCGGGAGGCATCACATCTGCACAGGGTCAGAAGAGCACCTCACCTAATGCCTGTGAAAATCTCAAAGTGATTAAGCTGATTAAAGTTTTCCTACCCTTAGAAGTCTGCGGGCCTTCTGTCTTTTTGGAGCAAGTTACCAAGAGACTCTTTGCTTTCAAGTTACCAATCATTTCTTCCAGCCTCAGGTTTTCAGCAGATCAAGTTAACATACCTTGTTATGACCTTGATCCCTTCCACTTCTGCTGAAGTGTGATCAATGCTGGCTATTCTGCTGTTTTCAGATAACGAATAGCTTCTGAGACTTTCCAACTATATCAGACCCATATCCTCCCACAGTTTTTTAGCTGGAAACCCTGCATGGAAAAGTGACTTTGATCCTAGCTAGCTCAATACTTCTTTGAAATACATTACCTAGTCGATCCCTTTATTGTACTTGGTATTCTCTTTCCTCCTTTCAAATATGAATAACATCATTTCCTCCACCCCCATGCAGTTTACTTGTATTTAACTACTTACATTTTGAATACCTACAAAGCTGAGTTTAAATATTTCTCTTATTCCAACTTATCAAAAGGAAATAGTTGAGCTATAAGAAATTTTTCTCTTTTCTGCACAATTTTCTGCTAAAATTTTTTTTTTCAATTTCTCTTGGGAAATTATGTCCCTTTTATCCTTATCAACTGGAGGGGAAAAAAGGTTTAATATCCACTTTTTGGAAAGCATACCCTCAAGAACTTTTTCTTGTTCGAGATCTGTTAATGGGTTCAGAGTAAACACAACATGTGCTACAGAACCATAAGGAATTAGGTGCTTCCATGCTCCCACTTCATTCCCAAGAATACACATTTTTTCCAGGTTTCTTCAAGAAACTTTGTCCCTTTGCTTGTCCCTAGTTTTCCTATGCCTCTGAAGTTTAGCCCTCTGCCTACTTTATCCTCTTTCTTGCAAAAGGGAGAGCTGTGAGGCAGGAATTTTCTGACAAGGATGAACTACTTCAATTCATCTCAGTTGTCCACTGTCCTAATCTGCCAGTTTCCTTAAATCAGCCACTCAAAGCAAACAGACTACAATAGCTTCCAGAAAGATAATAAGGAAAAACAAAGCTCAGTACACATATATAACAATGGTGCAAAGAAAAGGGATTGCTAACTAAAAAAAGAACATCAGCTCAACTCAGCCTACAAAACAAGGCAGGAATTAGCAAGATGTAGGCAAAATACACCAGAATTTAAATGACAAGACAAAATGGAATTCTAAATCTGTATATTCAAAACTACTTTACCTAACTATTCTAAGGAAAAGTATTTGTCATCATCACTATGTCAAAATAAATGGAAGCTATCCTTCGCATTCAGTAGCATGCTAATCTAATATACTTGCTAATTTTTGTGTAGTTCATAATGTGATGCAGTTTAAGGTGAAATTGAAATAGAAAAATCAACTGTCACACAAAGTATTTCATTCTAATAGTAAACGTGACAGTGTATCCTGCTCTTTTTTCTAGAAGTCAAGCATAGATATACTTTTTTTTTCTTTGCCATTGATTAACTAAATCACCAGTTGTTTATGCAAAAATGCTGGCATCCTTGGAAGCATAATTAATCTTCCTAAGCTCCATGAACTTGATTCATCCATTTGTTTAACACAACAATAAGCTAACAATGTAACTGTTTTCATTATTAGTACATAAAAAGACTTAAGAAATGCCCCCTAATCATGCAAAAAGTCCACTGGAGAAAATTACACCTCCTGAAGAACTACAATATCAAGATCTGCAAGATGAATGGAACATAAATCTAAGTGAAAGTCTTTAATTGCCAGAATAATATTTTAGTTTGCTAACTAGCTCAAATTGTACTGACTTACACCTGGGGAATGTTACAAGCAAATTCTGAAGTTGTATGAAGTCTGTACAGGTGTGCACACAAGCAATAAAATTGTGATCCTTTCCCCCACACTCAGGCTATCCCTTTTAGCTCCTTTTCATTATCCAGTTTTGATCCTTATAAGGAAAGGAAACAATTTTAAAGTTAACTGCAACTTTCCAGGGTTGCTGAGGTAGCTGAGGTACATACATGTCATTGTAAGGTGTATAAAGCACTCAGATTCATAGTTTAAGAAATCATAGAATCATAG
>WAAB01010397.1:6867-38740 GCA_013389865.1 Piaya cayana | reverse complement strand
AAAAAAAAAAGAAACCAACTAAACATGGAGAGAGGTGTGGTCTCTGGTTTCTGGTATTAAGTGGCCCTGAACAATGTGTGCTCGCTGATTGGCTTCACACGCGCATCTGAAATGTGATCTTCATTACCTTAGAAGTTTGTGGATGGAAGAACACATGCCAACACCCTGCTTAAATCCTGTGCCCTCCGTCAGTCTGGAGGGCTGTTGGAGGGGGAGAGGGTGACAACATACCCTGCTTGTTTACAGTTTCAGTTGATCTTATCTATGTCTTTAAGCATGTCTTGAAAGGTTTCCTTTATGCACACCCTACACGGTTGCCTTGTAGCGTTGGCAAGTCACCAGAGAAATAACAAGAAGGAATAAGACCATTCAAGCAGCAATTTGTTGAACCTGTTTTTGTGGGTAATCATAACCTGTTGTGTTGGGGGGGGGAGATTCTATTAACCACAAGGAAAAAAAAGATAAAAATACCCAAGCTGTATGAATATGCCTCAGCAACCCACAAGATGGACTTGAAAAGAGATCTTCTAGGGTTTGTGTTCAAAGGCAAAGAAGTACAAGAACTCTCCGCATTTCAGAGGAAATATCAGAAATTAAAGAAAAAGCTGAGAGACAAATATTTACTTCCAGCCTGAAAAACCTGTGCCAAACCTTCCTACCTGGCCAGATGATGGAGTCTCTGGGTGGAGGCACGTTCATCTGATATGAGCAGTCCTGCAGCAATTACATCCATGCAGGGAATAGTCTCCAAATCCCATAACTTCCCAAAAGACAGGGTCACATCGTCTAATTACCAGGCTGGGAAGGTCCTGCTGGGAATCATAGAATCATAGAATGGTTTGGGTTGTAAGGGAGATTGAAGCCCATCCAGTTCCAAACTCCTGCCATGGGCAAGGACACCTCCCACTGGATGGGATTGCTCAAAGCCTCGTTCAGCCTGGCCTTGAACACCTCCAGGGATGGAACATCCACGACTTTTCTGAGCAATCTGTTCCAAGCCCTGACCATCCTCACAGAAAAATAATTCTTCCTAATATTTCATCTAAATCTCCCCTCTGTCGGTTTAAGGCTGTCACCCCTCATCCTACTACTACATTGCTTGATATAAGCACCCCCCAGCTTTCCTGTAGGCCTCCTTCATCTACCTCCAGGGCAAGAATTCAGAGACCATGGGCTGTGTGAGTATATAGAAAAGTGTGAGCACTCGTTTTGATACAGAACCTGCTTGACTCAATCATTTGAAACTCTCCATTTTCTTGATTCTAATCAGCTCTTGGGAGGTCAGTTCTGGAGTCCTCAGCACAGGAAAGACATGGGTCTGTTAGACAAAGTCCAGAGAAGGGTCATGAAGATGATCAGAGGGCTGGAATACCTCCCCTGTATTGAAAATATAAGCTATGTATTAGGCAGACTAAGGAGAAGATTGTTTCAAACAATTCTGTCTTCTCCTAGCAGTTTCAAAACAGGGCCAAGGATGAAAGTAATTTAAGGAAACCAGAAGCAAAGATGGGGTAGACTGATCAGTAAATCTGCTAGTGTCCAGGCTGCCAAGGATTAAATAACCATGAACTTCACCTCTGATTCATCGTGTTCCCCATCTATCTGTCACAGAAACCACGTTCTGCAGAGATAAGGGCAGCTTTGTGCCATAGAGAGGAATTAAACAGATATCTCTGCCCTCCTGCATTGCTGGGGAATGTCATTAAAAGTTAAAGGAAACCTGGAAAAGCAAAGTAAGAAATAAACAGTGTCAAGCCTGACTCTGGCCTATCCCTATGAATAATGCATCAGGAATCCAACCCTGCAGCTCTCTCAGAGCCATTTCCACTCAGGCATCACTCATGAGCTCATTAGTCACAGCAGCCTGATTCCTACTAATTGATTTTACTACAGTTCCCTACTATGTATGGCCAAGATCCAACGTGTCTCTGCCTGGCATTAAGACCACTACACTGGCACAGCTTTGCAAGACACTTCAGCCCTCCCTTAAGCCTACTGAGCTTGAAAAGACTGGGTAATTCCTAGAACTAAGTTGTTGTAAGGTTCCCTTGGGGAAAGGAATGTGTCCCTTCAGTCTAACAAGATGTAGTCTCGAAGCACCCAGCTGAGCAGAGACTTGTGACTTTTATACCTGGTAACAGGTAAGTTTGCTATAGATTATAGATGCAGAGAGGTATGGAAAGCTTGGCAGCTCTCTCCACACAGATTTCTACCCTAATAATGAACTAGTGGCATGCTGGATTGTGTAGGACCCAGGGCAAATAGATCAGATGAAAAAGCAAGCATGAAGTGTTTCCTTAGCTCTGCTGCTCTTCCCAAATTCCCATCAGACTTCACTCTAACTCTCCCCTCTGCCCCAGGCATGTGTTGCGAGCTCTTCCTGAGAATTAGTGATGCTTTGTTTATTCACCAGAAAAGCAAGGTAGGGGACAAGATGATTTATTTTTATAGGGAGTCCTGTTCCCTGTAAGTGATGATTCATCTGCCTTTTTTCCCATCCTGGTTTGGGGTTTGTTTTTTTTCCCACTTAGAATTCAATGCATCTCTTATCTCGAGGTTATTATTTAGATTAACCTTTGTGCAGCACTTAAGTATTTCTGAATGGGACCTTCACATTTATCATTTACCTGGCCAGTGGCCAGCATATAGATGGAATCATAGAATCCCTAGGCTGGAAAAGACCTTTGAGAATATCAAGTCCAACCTTACCTATCCACTAATAAATCATATTCCTAAGCACTTCATCTACTCTTCTTTTAAATACCTCCAGCGATGGGGACACAATCACCTCCTTGGGCAGCCTCTGCCAGTGCTTGATAACCCTTTCCATAAATAAGATTTTCCTAATGTTCAATCTGAACCGTTTCTGGCAGAGCTTGAGACCATTACCTCTTGTCCTATTACCCTTCACTTGGGTGAAGAGACCAACACCCACCTCTCTACAATCTCCTGTCAGGGAGTTGTAGACAGTGATAAGATATCCTCTCAGCCTCCTCTTCTTTAGGCTAAACAACCCCAGGTATAGTGGTCCTATGAGGGAATCTTACGGGAGTAAATAACTACTAAAGCATATTCTCCTTTTCTGTTCATAATGTACACAGAAAGGAATGATCATATATATCACTGCACTTTGGCTTTATCAGGGAGTGCAGTGATAGGATAAGAGGCGACTGCTGGGCTCGATGATCTCAAAGGTCTTTTCCAACCTAGTGGTTCTATGATTCTATGGTTTTAAGCTGAAAAGGGGGAGATTCAGATTAGATATTAGGAAGACATGTTTATACTATGAGGTTGGTGAGGCACTGAAAGAGGTTGCCCAGAGAAGTGGTGGATGCCCCATCCCTGAAGGTGTTCAAATCCAGGCTGGATGAAGCTTTGAGTAACCTGATCCAGCGGGAGGCATCCCTGCCTATGGCAGAGGCTTGAAACTT
Source organism: Piaya cayana (assembly GCA_013389865.1). Taxonomy (NCBI): domain Eukaryota; kingdom Metazoa; phylum Chordata; class Aves; order Cuculiformes; family Coccyzidae; genus Piaya; species Piaya cayana. Next base: position 35,309 of record WAAB01010397.1, on the reverse strand, counting down.
CAAGGTCCCTTCCATTCCAAACCATTCTATGATTTATAACTAGGGTGAATTTCTCCTCCCTTCCTAACATTTTTTTCTATGTTCCTTTTTCACATTTTACTTTCAAGCCAGTATCTTTTCCCCTCCCAACAACCCTGACTGAGCATTAATAACTTGTTTCAAAATTATTTGCTTTGTACAGACGTCCAAGACATTGTTAGTGATGCAGGAATGTAAATCACTTGCTCAGCTTAGCTGTCACCTGCTTTAATTATCCTCTCCATTCCTTCCAGACTTAATCCAATGGACAAGAGATACTTTCTGAGTCACTCCTCATTGACCCAGAAGAGAAGAACAAGGACAACTCATGTAAAGCAGTAAATGACCTGACTGGAAGGAAGCAGCTTTGCCTCCAGGCCCCTTCCATCTCACTCTAATACTGCACTACTTGGCATTGAAGCTGGAAATATCCACAGGTCTTTGGCTGAGAACTCACAGATTCAGTCTGGACAAACCAGTAAGAGTTTTGAAGATATGAGAGACTGGTCCTAGGAGGTCCTAGGAGAAGTTAGAGCAGCCTTCCAGTACTTAAAAGGAGTCTACGGAAAAGCTGGGGAGTGAAGTGATAAGACAAGAGGGAACAGTTTAAAGCTGAAAGAGAGGAGATTTAGATCAGACATTGGGAAGGAATATTTTACTGCAAGGGTGGTGAGGGACTGAACAAAGTTACCAGAGAAGTCGTGGATGCCCCATCCCTGGAGATGTTCAAGGCCAGGTTGAATGAGGCTTTGAGCAATCTGATCCAGAGGGAGACGCCTCTGTCCATGGCAGACGGGTTTGGAAGTAGATGATCTTTCAAGTCCCTTCGAACTCTAACCATTCTAGGATTCTATAATATATTCACTGCTTAGGTGAAAGTCTTAGCAAGAAACATTCCAGATTTGGTTTCCAGATGCTTGAAGATTTCAGGAAAATACTTTTGACCCAAAAGCTTCTGTCTCCCAGAGCATTTCTCCCTGGTAAAGTTGAGAGAAGCAGCCCTGTGGTGATGTTTCCCAGCCAGGTGAGCAGTTCAGCCTGTTAGAGGGTTCCAGCAAAGAGGCAAAGCAAGGTCTGTGGGAGGTAAGACCAATTCAGAGGCACATGAGCAGAGGAGCTCAAACCCACCCAGACACACCAGCAGCAGAATTCACATGACCTTTCCCAGAAGAAAAGGACCCATGGGCTGTTGGTCAACAGAAAGCTGAATGTGGTTCAGCATTGTGCTCAGTGTTGGCCTCAGGAAGGCAAACAGCATCCTGGTTTGTATCAGAAATGATGTGGCCAGCAGGAGCAGGGCAAGGATTGTGCCCCTCCACTCAGTGCTGATGAGGCCATACCTCAAATTCTGTGCTTGGTTTTGCGCACAGAAGGATATCGAGTTGCTGGATCATGTCCAGATGAGGGCAGCAAAGCTGGTGAAAGGCCTAGAGAACAAGTCTTATGAGAAGCAGCTGAGGGAACTGGGACTGCTTATCCTGGAGGAGGCTGAAGAGAGACATCATCACCCTCCACAACTGCCTGAAAGGAGATTGTAGAGAAGTGAGTGCCNATCATCACCCTCCACAACTGCCTGAAAGGAGAGTGTAGAGAAGTGAGTGCAGGTCTCCTCCCCCAAGCAACAAGTGATAGGACAAGAGGAAACATCCTCAAGTTGCACCAGGAGAGGTTTAGGTTGGTTATTAGGAAAAATTTCTTTTCTGAAAGAGTGGTGAAGCATTGGAAGAGGCTGCCTGGGGAAGTGGTAGAGTTCCCATTCTTGGAAGGGTTCAGAAAGTGTGTGTGGTTCAGAAACTACTTCAGGATGTGGTTTAGTAGGCACAGGGGTGTAGGGCTGAAAGTTCAACTTGATGATCTTTGAGGTCTTTTCCAACCTCAGTGTTTCTACAATTTTATGATTCTGTGATCCCCAACGGATTCTTCCTTACCTGCAAATTTGAGGTCTATCAGACCACCTCTCCTTGTTGATTCCTCAGTCATCTCCATCAGAAAGCTGTCACCAGAGCATTACAGAAACCTCATAGATTGCTAGCAACCTTCTGTCTTGTTCCTCCAATAGACATTGGGTGATAGAAGCCCACCATGAGAATGAGGACTTGCTGAGCTGACACACTTTTTCCTCGCCTCAAGCCTCCAGACATACTTCTTTCTGCCTCATGGCTCTTGGTAGAAGGGGCTTGTGGTCCTGATACATCAATACATCCATCCCAGGACACCCTAGTGAGACTGCGCTGCTGGATCTGGGGATTGGCACTGCCACCTTCTGACAAGAGAAGAAAATGCAAATGCGTGGTCCCAGCCCATTTCTCAAGGAAGGGAGGGAGGAATTCTTAGGATTATTTTTGTACGTTTTAATATTCGTTGTTGCCAAACTTCAGGTTTCATAATCATTCAGTTACAACGAGCTTTAGAATGAGGTATCTCCATTTGAAAATAAAAAAAAAGGGAGAAAACATGAAAGTTGGCAAGGTCCCACATCTATTGATTCCTCATATTTGCTTTTTATCATCTTTCCTCTCATGGTTTGGATACTAAATGGGTGCTGTTCCTGGAAAGAGCAGGTTTAACTGGTCTGAGCTCAGGAAAGGGTTCTGGAGTGAAACTCAGACCCTGGCGTGGGAACGCGTGACCGCATCCCTGCAATTTTAGCAATGAGAAGAGAAGAGCACCTGGCTTTCAGGGACAACAACGTGACACTACTTTTGGTGATGCAGGCATGACAGGAATCTATGTGAAATGCAATATACCCAGTTGTTGCTTGAGTTAATTGGCATGGAGAAGGAGAGCAAGACATGCTACTCACACCTCGTCCCTCATGGGTTTGATGCTGTACATGTTACAATTACTTGATAGCTTAATTATTTGTACATGAAGGACAAGAATTATTAACGTAATGGCAGCTTGGATGGGTGAGGATCCCTGTGTCACAGGAAGGGTCAGATCACGAAAGCTAAAGGCACCTTTTGCATCATCTTAAATCTCTTTTTCTTGGGAGATGATAAGCAGGAAGATGGGAACATTTCCACAGCCACACAAAGAACCTATCTTTCCAGCCATCTCCCACCTTAGCTGCTGCTCAGGTCAGCATTACAACCCAGACATGCTACATCCTTGCTCTTCAAGGCTTCTCATGTGGATCTCAATTCCCAGGAGCTGGGGAGAAAAGGAACCAGGAGAAAAGAAAGGTTTGTAGTGATAGGACTAGGGGCAATGACTATAAACTGGAGAAGGGCAGATTTAGACAAGATGTTAGGAGGAATTTCTGCACAGTGAGAGTGTTGGGGCACTGGAACATGTTGTCCAGGGAAGTTTAGGATGCCCCATTCCTGGAAGTGTTCAAAGCCAGGTTGGATGGGGCTTTGTGCAGCCTGGTCCACTGGGATGTGTCTATACCCATTACAGGGGGGTTGGAACTAGGTGATCTTTAAGGTCCCTTCCAACTCAAACTCTTCTATGATTCTGATTCTAAAGTGGAAAGGGCTACCACCAGCAGGAAGGTGGAGCTCTTGATTCAGTCATTTATTTTCATCCTTTGGCACCACTCAAATTTTCACTTGCAGACTTACCTACTTAGACATTCTTCTTGACCTCTCCACCACAAAACTAGCAAATCAGCCCTTATTCTGCAGACTCGCCTCCATCCCCAGAGCTATTCCTTCCTCTGAACTCTGTATTTGTCACAGCTAGAGTGGAGGCACATCCAGAGGCACTTCCAGAGGCATAGAAAAGGGCAGGGATGGGGAGGCAGGAGTTCTCCTGCCTCAGGCCTGTTTGCTAGCACATGGTGTCTCATACCTTGAGATCATCAACGTGACCTTGGGATGGCAGTGAGAACGGTTTGCAGAGCCAACTGAAACAGAAACACTGCCAATGGCCCATGTTGTTTAGTTTCCAGAAATACTTTCGGGCATCACATCACGTCTCCTAATGAGGCTCACTTGGAAATACAGATCTTAATGAAGAAAATAGCTCTATTACCTCTGGATCAAAACATTAGTGGTGTCCCCTTTTAGATGTGGAGAAAAGGTACCATTTCCCTGAACTTTCTGAACACCTGAAACGAGGGAGAACTGACGCTGCACCTGTCTAGAGACAGGTACCCACAGAGTTGCAGGAGTGGAGATGTGTGGAATGCCAGGGAGTGTAGCCTTTTAGGAGCAAGTTTCTTCTGTCATCATATGCTGTACAATGCTCTCCAGTCCCCAAAATACTCCTTGTCACCCCCGGTGCCCTCCTATCTCAAACTCAGTTATAGGTGAGGCAGAAAAATACAGATTGCAAGGAGGGAAATCAGTGGAGAAGACCCTTTCCTAGGAAGAAGATAGTCCAGGCTGGGGTTATCTCAAGAGAAAAGGAAAGATATTCTTATGTCTTTGTTTCAAACAGCCTGTGGCTGTTTTTAATCCTGAGAGCCCGTTCCTGTTATTCTGCATTTATCTTAGATTCCCCAGAGAGCATAATCTCCTTCTCCCATGGGATCCAACTGGACTCCCCAAGATAATGAAGCTTTCAGCAAAAATTAGAATGTCACAACTTTGCAAAGCAGCATGAATGCTCCCTCATTCAGGAGAGCAAGGGGAAATCTCCAGGGCAACCCGCCCCACAACTGCGTGTGCATCTGTCCGAGGGCAGGAGAGAGGCCAGAGCTCGGGAAGAGGAGCAGCTGCCCACAGACACCCACACAGGGGTCACTGTGTGCCCAAAATAGCCGCCCTCTCCAACAAGAAAGAACCCAGTGTCAAAGTACAAATCCCATCTCCATTCCCAGCAGGGTCAAGGGCAAGTCAACGGTATTTATGAGCATGACTATTGAAGGCAAAGACAATACTTGTTCTTTATCCTTCACCAGGAAGAAACTCGGGTGGCCTTGAGACGGCGGGTATGGATTTATCACTCCCTATAGTCTATAGGCTCAGCTTACTTTTGACCAGCCTGCGACCCCTAGTCCTGGGCTTTGAATCCAACCCAAGCAGTTTCTCTTCACACAAAGCACGAGGCAATATCTGCAACATCTGCAATATCATCCAAACATTTTGTTACAAGTGAATCTTTTTTATTAATTCCATATGTATTTATTGGCATATAAGAAACAATATGTAAGATGCACTACACTTATGCTAGTATATTTAAAGGACTCAATGTTTCTTTATTCTGCTTATTCTGTTACAAGAAAGGTAATACACAATTACAAATCTCACATAGAGGCTTCAGTAAAATCAATTTCTCAGTGTAACCATCTCGGTGAAATGAGATCATCCAAAAACGCCGAAGTAAAAAGTGTCGATATTTTTTTTCCACAACACTTTATTGCCCTAATTATATTTTCATGAAGTGTTTCAGTTTCGATGAAACAGTAGGGTTCGGGCTGGGAAAGAAGTGTTGTCACAGGAAATGTTAGACCTGAGAAGACTGTTAAGCATTCCATTCCTCAATTTACACTATCAGAGAAAAGTTAGACAAATTAAAATGCTCAGCCTGTCTCTGATGGTTCTGAATCTCTGCTTTGCATGCAATTATCTGGATAAAGTTAGCTTGCCCTTGGCACCCTACTCCCGATTTCATTTGTTAAGGTCTACTCCTTGACTTGCAGGTTCAAAGAATCTTTATTAAGTCTGGCAAAAGCCAGTAGATGGCAGGACTGACCCAGGGCTCCACTTCCCTGGCACTCCTCATGGGCACTCCTCAAAATGCAGAACTGGATGTGTCTATCCCCCCATTCCAGTTTGACAGCCTCAAACAGCAGTTTTCCTGGTTGGAAATAACTGCTCCAGGACCAAGGAAGGATTCTGAACTGTCTCCATAGAATCACAGAATGGTTTGGGTCGGAAGGGACCTTAAAGGCCACACAGTTCAACCCCCCACGCCAGAGGCAGGTTTGACTTTCAACTAGACCCGGTTGCTCAAAGCCTCATCCAGCCTGGCCTTGAACACCTCCAGGGATTGGGGATCCCAAACAGTTTACACTTCCAGCACTTCACCTCTGAGGATGACAGTGAAAGCTTCGGGATGCAAAAGCACTGAGATCACAGGAGCAAATGGGCTTGTGATAGGGCCCTAAACCTCCAACCATGCTGATGTCACATCTGCCATTCCCAGAGACAGAAGACCATGGATGCCTATACCTTATTCCAGCATGGAGACACAGCCATCTGGACCAGAGCTACCAGGCTTCCCACAGTGGTGGTGAGACCACAGATCTCCTTCATGGCAAATGGTGTCCCTGTGAGGCAAGTAATTCCCACCTAAGTAAATCAACACCAAGCAAGCACAATGCAGAACTTTTGAGTAATGATTAAGCAACTGGCCTTACTTGTTCAGGCTATTTGTGCAACAAAGTCACACCAGGTTTCTGATTTCCAAAAGAAGAAATTTTGTCCTTTCGCAAAGAAAAAAAACAAACAAACAACCCCCACACTCAGAAACAGTTGGAAGAACTTTGTTCATTTTTAGGCCCTCTTTTTCAGCAAACACCACATCCAGCAAGTCTGGGTGGAAAGGGCTGGTTTTGCAGTAAGTAAAGATAATACACAAAAGTGAGAGCCCTTGCGATGTCAGCGTAGTGGTAGACAGCAGCAGCTGCCGTTGAAATACAACCATTTCCAGTACGGAAGCACAGAAACCATTTTCTCATTTGCATGCTCCAAAATGGGTAAGCATTTGACTTAAGTTCTTATTTTCCAATGTGCTGGTTTTGGCTGGGATACAGTTAATATTCTTTATATTAGTTGGCATGGGGCTACCATATGGGGCTATCTTGGATTTGTGCTGAAATCAGTGTTGATAATACAGGGATGATTTAGTTATTGCTAAGCAGTCCTTACGCAGAGCTGAGGTCATTTCTGCCTCTCACGCCTACCAGTGAGTAGGCTGAAGGTACACAAGGAGCTAGGAGGGGACACAGAGCAGCTGATCTCAGCTCACCAAAGGGATATTCCATGCTATATGATGTCCACCAGCATACAAAGCTGGGAAAGGGTGGAAAGAAGGAGGAAGCGAGGGACATTCAGAGTGATGGTGTTTGTCTTCCCAAGCAACCCATGATGGAGACACTGCTTTCCTGGAGAAGGCTGAACACCTGCCTGCTGATGGCAAGTAGCAAATTAATTCCTTGGTTTGCTTTACCTGCTAAACTGTATTATCTCAACCCACGAGTTTAACACTTTTTGCCATTCTGACTGTCTCCTCATCCCAGTGCAGGGGAATGAGTGTGTAGCTGTGTGGTACTAACTTACCAGCTAGAGTTAAGCCATGAGACCCAGTGAAAATTGTTCTGGGATATTTTGTTCCCGTACAAAGCAAAGCTGCCTCATAACCTCTCGTCTTCTAAGAAAAGGTGAAGATCTGAGTTTTCCGCTGTGATTTCAATCTCCAATTCCACAGTCCAAGTAAACACATTCAAAGCTCTTCAAGCTGTCCCACTGTGGCCCTCAAGTTCCAAATCAGGTGTTTCATGTAGCAAGCCTCCAGTTTTAATGCTCTGTAAGTGCTGGGCTCTTGCTACTTATTTTCTTCTTGTTATTAATGTTTTTAATTACTACAGCTGCACATTTTCAGACCTTTCCCTCCTGGGCTTTACAATAGCTGAGGTTCTCATACGATTTCTGGTGCTGAGGATTTGGGAGCAAAAAGACATCTAGAGAAGGACCACAAATTATGAGCTGGCAAAACTGATTATATGATGCTTGGGATTAAACTGTTGAATAGCATCTCCTGCTTTTGACAAGCCGTCATACCCTCCCTTTCTCTCAAATACACATTTATCTATCAAAGACATTTTTGCCACATGTGTTCAGGAAGAAAAACTGCAAGTATCTCTTCTTCTATACACTAAGCGTACAGGAATAAAGCACATGAGGAGGAGAGAAAGAGTAAAGAGGGGAAAAAATTCTTCATATGCAGTCGATTCATCATCTTTAGTCCCAAGAACACATGCAAACTGACCTTCAGTTCTGTCCCCTGGCAATACCACTGATATAACTTGTTATTTGTATAGCGTAAGCAGCCTTGCTGAATGCTCTTCCCACCAACCCTTGCTCCCTTTCATAACCTTGGCATGAACAACCTCTGAAATGCCGAGAGAGGAAGGAGAAGGCCCTAAGGGAGAAGCAAATCAGATCTCAGGACGTTGTTTGCAGCTTTAGCTCACAGGTTGTCCAGTGTGGCATCCTCCATAGCCTCATAAAGGTATGAGCAGGCATTAGAAGAGCTATGCTGATGGCTTTTAAGTTCAGTTCTTTGCTCACAGCAGGTATCTTGTGAGGGTAATGAGAGTCCCAAACCAAGATATCTTTTACCAGGTGGCTAGAAAAGAGTTACAGCCCCATTGCTTGCAAGGCAAGAGTACTCCGGGTGCTGCTTTGGTCTTACTACAGCATCTACTCACTATAAGTAACTAATTGACCCTGCAAATGAGGTTTGTAGCCCTCTCAGGAGGAAGGCTCAGGCACAGGGAAGCAAGGGAATATTTACTCTATTTCTAGTAATTTTTAACCTGGGCCATAGCTGGATAGCAGAATTTTACATCACACCTCAAGCCCTGCGGTCCCAGCAGACAAGGGAGGATGCGTTAACCAGAGGAAGGCACATCTGAGGACCACAACCAGCAATGCGTTCTTCCCAAACTCATCATCTAATTGTGGGTCATCATCACGATGACCAGTCCCTCCTGCTGTAAATGCTGTCATTAGCATGCGTTATTTTAATTAAAAGATGGGGAGGAGGAAAAAAACCCATGTAACTGCTTTTGTTGCAAACATTTCTGTACATCTGCATACCACCTTTCCAAAGAATCTGTTAATCACTCATTTAAGTGGGGATAGAGGTGTAATTAAACAGTGTGCAGCTTGAGAGGTTCGTTTGATTCACTCGCAAGGAGGGTACGGCTAAAGAGGGACAATGCTACACCTTATTTTTGCTGCTAGAAGAGAAAAAAAAAAAGCCTAGTGCACCCCTGATCAATCAGTGGAAGTGACAGCAAGATTTTGCCTCACAATTTAAGGCTCAATTTTGGCTTGTTTTGTGTCTAGCAGGTCCAAAGGCAGGCAAAGCAGGGAGGAAACCAGCACGAGCAGAGATGGTTGGAGGATACATCTCCCATGGGACAGATGAGAACTTCCAGGAGCAACACTGCTGAAACACCTGGGAAGATCGTGGAAAAGCAGGAGTGGCAGGTTTGGTGGTGAAGTCACCTTCTGCAGTCCACATGCACCATCAGTCAGGGATTGCAGGTTGAACCTAAAGATCTGAGCAGCGATATCTTTGCCTCTGCCTTCATTGAACTTTGCAAACAGACCTGTTGTCCTGGATCATTTAGGTCTCATTGTTACTATTTATCACCATCGCATGTCCAAAGTGGGAAAATTGAGGCACCAAATTTTTGTAATATGCAGACTAATTTTTAGAGGTTCTGTTCCTAGTGCACTTGCTCTATTAGGAGTAATGAGCTCAGACCACAATAACTGTCATTTTTCACAAAATACACTTGGAAAGCGTGATTCCCAAGAGAGGTGAAACAAGCTGGCCCGCGAGTGTTTATCAGAGAGGACAAGAAGAAGATGGACTTGCTGCTCAGAGGTGAACGGGTAGGAATGCTGAGATGAAGCACTCAAAATTCACTTGAGAGGGTAAGAGGTCCTCATGCCGGGCGTAATATTTGGGTTTCTTCTAAGAGCGTTTCTTATCTCTCTGTCTGGAGTAAGCAAATACACATAGAACACGTCCCACTTCAGGTAACAACAGGAGCATGTTTATTCAGGTCTGGGACTTACAGAGCTTGGAAGGACAAGGTACACGTCATTTGTTTTCCAGAAAAGTCAGCCCAGGATCGGAAGAAAAAGAAATCATTTTATAAAAAGAGACTGCAGCTGCAAGGAGCTGGGAATGTGTCTCCCTTAAGGTCATGCATTCCCAGTGCCTGGAACACACTGGTACCAGGCACCTCCATGGAGGCGAGAGGCAGGAATTTCTGAACACTTGACCAGATGATGTCTGGGGTTAATTGGTTCTCAGCGAGTCCCAGCCTTGTTTTAACCAACCTTAGAAACGAGGAGGGGAGTATTAGGTATAAAAGCAGAAACCCTTCCAAAACAATCCACCTTTGCCAAGGAGGTGTGAGAGTGCAGTGGGGTTATGTCCACGGAAGGAGAAGAACAGCTTGGCCGAAGCGCCCAGGTCTCCAGCGCTGGAAGAGCATAAAGTCTGGGAAACAACCACCTTGGAAGCCTGCTGAGAAGTAGAGATCTCCTTGCAGACAGTAACAGAGAAGATATTGGCTAATGAGACCTGTGGCAGCCCATGGAAGACGGATCTTCCTCGGCCAGCCCCATCACTCGCGAGCTCTGAGGACGTAGATGAAGCTAACGAGGACCCCCAAGGCCAGGACCGCGTAGCTGGCTTTCACGCTGCTGGAACCACTGATGTTGCAGAGGAAGGAGTCGCAGCAGTAAACAGAGGCAGCCGCTATACCGAGGTTAATCCCAGCAGAGGGGCAAATGGGAGAGCATCCTTTGGAGATGGACTGGCCAGACTTGCCACCTGCATTTAAGTTAGGGAAGAAGAAAAGCAAAAAGGAGACAGGTTTATAACACATCACGGCTTTCTGATCATCTGATCTGCAAAGGCAGTCACAGCACTGAAATAGCCAAAGTATCACAGGTGTCATTAGGCTATGACAGTAATCTCAGCCAGCCCACACATCTCACGGAACACCCCTGACAACCTCCTACACGGACTCTAGAGACCGTGCAACACCCCAGGGACACCTCTTCCAAGCTGGCCAAAGTTTGGCTACTACAGCTCCGGTGAAGAGTCCCAAAATCCTCACTCGAGCTTGACCCTGGGACTCCTCAAGCAAGACAGAAAGCACAGGGTATACAGAGCACCTGGGAGGTGCTCATGAGCGAAGGCTGCATTTTGAGCATTGGCTGTGAGAGAGGCACAACACACATTTAGCAGCAGGAAACAGGAAACCATTAGCACCGTGCTAAAGTTTACAGAAGCTCCCAGCCTCCATTTGTGAGTGCCCAAGCTGCCCACGTTGTGGACTGTACAACCAAAGCACACAACACCCCTCCCACCTGCAAGGGAGAGCAAGGCAAGCTAGGCTGGGCTCTGGGCTCTGCAGCCCTGCCGGGATAACAGCTAGAACAGCCTGCTTCCATAGCAGCACGACCTGGGAAGCACCCTCCCAGATCTTTCCTGGCACTTAGGGAGGAAACCTGCTAATATCCCTTCCTGATAACCCCACCTCATCCAAAGAGAGCAAAAAAGCCAAAGTGGGTCTTGGGGATTAACAACTGAACACATGGCAAAAGCACAAAGGGTAACGCCAGGGCTTCCTGTAGAGGAAGGCTGCAGCACCCTCCACCCTTTCACTTATCAGCAACATCCCCACTCCTACTCCAAAATTGCCCTTTAACTCTTGGCATTGGTGCAGCCACGTGGTGTTTAATGTGACTCCATCTGGAAGCACATCCCTCCTACAAACTCCGTTGGGATGGTCTGACGCTCGGCTGCCAAGACCTTTCCCCTTTTTTACTGCCAAAGGAAGAAAAGTCAGCAGGTGACCCAAGAGAGCAGCCAAGAAGGGCAAAAGAAAGTCCTGTCGCCACTCACCGATTCCCACTCCGACATACGTCGTCACGCAGTGGTTTTCATTCTCCCCACACTTGACAGGCGTCAGGCAGGCCCAGTTGGAGGATGCATCCGAGCACGAAAAGCAGACGAGCGCGTGGGCTGCAAAGAGAAGTCACATGTGATTTAAGGACTGGTGGGAAGACTTTGTTTGCTGGTCCCCCACCTCTGACACATGGCACACATCACATCTGGTCACAGACATACTGTGCTGTTCCAGCTGCATCAATCTGCAATAGGGTTTTACCCCAAAACAACAGGGTGAAGAGTTCAAGTACAGGGGATCCATTTTGAGCTGTTGGCAGGATCAGCTGCCAGCTCTCAAAGTGAAAAGAGGTTGTAGCAAGGTGGGTGTTTGGCTCTTCTCCCAAACAACTAGCGATAGGATGAGAGGAGACTGCCTCAAGCTGCACCAGAATAGGTTTAGATTGGAGATTAGGACAAATTAGTCCACCTAAAAAGCGGTGAAGCACTGGAAAAACCTGCCCAGGTAAGTGGTGGAGTCACCACCTCTGGAGATGTTCAAAAAACGTGTAGAAGTGACACTTTGGGACACGGTTTAGTAGACATGGTGGTGTTGGGCTGATGACTGGACCTGATGAAATTAGAGGTCTTTTCAACCTTAATGATTCTACCATTCTAAAGCCTCAATAAAACCACAGGTCTGCCTAGTACTTCATGACATGTTCCTGTTTNAGAATAGGTTTAGATTGGAGATTAGGACAAATTAGTCCACCTAAAGAGTGGTGAAGCACTGGAAAAACCTGCCCAGGTAAGTGGTGGAGTCCCCACCTCTGGAGATGTTCAAAAAACATGTAGAAATGTCACTTTGGGACACGGTTTAGTAGACATGGTGGTGTTGGGCTGATGACTGGACCTGATGAAATTAGAGGTCTTTTCAACCTTAATGATTCTACCATTCTAAAGCCTCAATAAAACCACAGGTCTGCCTAGTACTTCATGACATGTTCCTGTTTGCATAAAAAGCTGGTTTAAGCTCCAGCTTTCAACTTGAAACTAAACAACGGCAAGTTCAGGCCTGCGACCTGGAGCCTGAGATATGGGTTTATTTAGCTCTGCTACCACAGATACTGATGGGAAATGCTCCAGCTGTGATCACGAGTTCAAACTTTTCACAAACCGCTTTTGGCAGCATGGCACAAAGCTCAGGCAACACTTGAGCCAGTGCGTGTTGTGGAAATGATTCTCAGCTAAAGGAATTCCAATGTTGCACCAAGACTTGCAAGGACGTGCACTGTCCAGCTACCCAGGGACTCATAATTTTAAGAAGGCACCATATGCAATCAGTATTTTTCATTTGGAGCAGGAGGATAGCAAAGAAAGCATACTTTCCTCCATGGCAGGTCCTCTAAAATCATAGAGTACTAGAATGGTTTGGGGAGGAACGGACTTTCAAGATCAAGTTCCAATGTGTGGGACACCTAGACCACCTCCTGTGGGCAAGGACATCTCCCACTAGACCAAAGCTGCTCAAGACCCCATCCAACCCGGCCTTGAACACTTCCAGGAACGGGACATCCACATCCTCTCTGGGCAACCTGTTCTAGTATGTCAGCATCCTCATCGTGAAGAATTTCTTTCCACTGTCCAGCGTAAATCTTCTCCCTTCCAATTTAAAGCCATTCCCCCTTGCTCTATCACTACATGCCCCTGGAAAAAGTGCCTCTCCAGCTTTCTTGTAGGCTCCCTACACCAGCAGGATAGACTGCATCAACTGGCTCCCATCCCTCATCCTTCTCATCTGCCCAAGAAACAGGAAAGATCAGAGAACAGCATTCAGTGGCGGGAAGTGGTTGCAGAAACAGCCTGGACCAGTGACTCAGCAGGGATACAGGCATTTTGTAGTGGATGGATGATCTTCTCTGTATTTCACATGTGAGAACATCACATCCACATTGCAATTGTTGACCTACATAGGCAGACGGATCGGGTTTGCTTCCAAGCTTCCCGGGCTCTGATTTCTGAGCACTCAGACAGCAAGCCCTTCCACCAGGCACTGCCTTTCTCTTCTGTGTTTACAGGATGCAAGAGAGTGGAGGCTGATTCGGGAAGTGCAGAGCAGTGTCATTCTTGTTCCCACCTCTTTCAGCACCACCACAAACAGCTTATGCTAAGGAGGCGAAGTCAGCGAAGCCTTGGGAGAGGCTCAGTAGTCCTTGTCATGGAGTATTTTGAAGAACAAGTTGGACAAATGACAGTCAGCAGGTGTCCCACTCTGCTGCAGGACTGCATGACCTCCTGCGTTTCTCCTCAACCCTGTTTCTCTCAGGATAAGCAAAGCTTTTTACGGGAAAATTGAGACAGAAATGACAATTGTGCTCTGCAGAATGACTTCTGAGCAGCCTCAGCCAAGGCAGGGGAAGAAGACAAAAGCATAATCTCAGGGAGATGGATTAAAATGGGTTAGGGGTTGATTCTGAATGTCGCATCAGGGCAGCCAGATGACTGAGGATGCGACAAAACCAAAGCTACAATCCCTTAAGCAAGAATTTTCCTGGACTGGCTCATACATCCTCCAAGTACCTGCCAATGATCCTTGCAAAAAAAAACCTTAACAGCACCCACAACCTACACACAGCACCCAGGATTACAGGGCACTGGTTGAGTCAAAAGCCCCAGGAGAGACAGGTCAGTGGACCTTGCCTCTGGACTTAGGAGAATGATACCAGTCACTGAGTCTACAGCCTGTCATTGCCCCTTGCTGAGCCCTCAGAGTGTTTCCATGAGTGGCGTTTTTGGCCAGAACTCAGCCAGGAACCTCAAAGTGGAGTCCAGCTCCCCTGCTCTCTTGTCCCCAGCATATTTCTGCTCCGAGGTCTCAGGTGAGCTGTTCCAAACCCTTCTCCTTGCAACCACCCTGAGGGTAACGTGAGGAGACAAATTGACTCATCCTATTTCACATGAACCATCTGCAGCCAGGAATGAAGTGGATTATAGGCTTCCTGTGGGCATTATGGTCGAACATATGTCCTTGTACGTATTTGCTCACTACGCAGAGCACACAAGCCGAGCAGTGTGGTGCTGTTCCTTAAGGCTTCGAGGTTCCAAACACAAAACACATCAGAAATATTTGTACACGCAGACAAAAGTGCCTTTAGGTATCAAATTCTTCCCCACGTGACTAAATCTAAGCTTCTACCACAGCATCTCCTACCTGCCCCCGTGGTTTTATTTGTCACAACTACCTTATCTTAATACAGACAAAATTTTTCAAAAGAGGTTCATCTTTCAACGTAGTTTAAGTGAGGAAATACGCAGTCGTAACTAAGTGCCACTTTCTGCCCCAGCAAAACAGATAACTAAATAACCCTCTGCAGAGTTAAGAGACCAATCAGGCTGAGTGATTTAAACAAAAAAAAAGCACAAGAGGGCTGGCAAAATTATTTTACGCAGCCGGAGACAGAGCAAAGAGTCGGAGCTCAAGGCTGAAAGAAAAAAAGGAGAAAAAAATAAAAAAAGCCCAAGAGTGAACAATGCAAAAGGGAAGCCTCGTTTCCACCAACTAGAAAATGCAGCATTCATCCACGGGAAGAATTTATGTTTGTTTGCTGCTCCGCTCCTCAAGAGGAATAAAAGAGCTCCCAGAACAGAGCAGAGCATTTGGAGGAATTCCTTAGATAAGAGGGTGAATCCATTCTTGCAGAAAGCAAGGCAGGGAGAGGGGGGGGAAAAAAAGCCTTTAAAAGCCAGAAGCTCAGCAGCACTGGTGGAAAATACTGTTGCTTCAGCAGCTCTTCTGTTCAATCCGTATGCCAAACATTCTTTCCTCTTCCATTGCCCTTAGACATGATCCTTACATCCCATGTGAACTTCAGGGCATTTGGAGTAGGGGGTAAAGCAAAAGCTTTACCAAAGACTCCACAGATGTGTTGAACACACATGGTGGTGGGGGGGGGGGTAAAGCTACCTTCACTTTGGTGAGGAACTTAGTTTAAAGCTGAAAGGTTTTTCGGAGGTGGGGGGGAAAAATGAAACCCCTTACTGCTCTGGCCTCGGTCCATCTTCCCAGCTGGAACTCAGCACATGCCAACCAGGCTCTCACAGGGACCCAACACTCGAATTGCTTCCTGGGCCCCATGGGAATAGCAGCAAACAAGCAAACAATTAGTCTCTTCTCACCGGTGTCCTCAGGAGAAAAGAAAGGGTCCACGGTTCCTGATTGGGTGCTCAGAGGGCCCAGAACTCTCCTGTTCGTTTTTTGCTTGCAACATATGGAAACGATAATGGGGTTTGCACGGCCCCAGGGAGTCTGGATAGTCAGAAATGGAGTCCCCGGGCAGGCGTGGATTCCAGACCCTACGACTTAGACGACTTGTAGCTTAACACCCAGCAACAGCAAGCACGTTATCCCCAGCTTAAGCCCCTAGATGTGCTCCACAGGGCACAGTCCCTTGAGAGTCATCGCCCCACACGCCCCACAGGGCATGGTCCCTCGAGGGTCGCCACCTCACACACTCCATAAGGCACAGTCCCTTGAGAGTCACCACCCCACACGTTCCACAGGGCACGGTCCCTCGGGAGTCATCGCCCTACGCGTTGGCCATTGCAGCCAGCCCCGAAGGTTGCTGGGAGGGGGCAGCAGGAGCCAGAATCCCGAGTGGCTCTGCCCAGATACTGTTCTTATCAGCCATTGCCAGGGCTGGGCTCTATCTTCCCCTCCACCCTCCACCCTCCCTCCCTCCCTCCTCGATCGCGTCTCAGCCCGTTTCGGCGCCGTTATCCCAGCTCGCTGCACCGAAAAGGAAGGGGGAGCGGAGCCGGCCCCGGTCTTTGTTCGAGCTGCAACTGGGAAAAGAGCCAAAATACCGACGCGCACAGCTGGAGACGCGCACCTCAACGCAGAGGCACGGGGACCCTGAAGTTGCTGCCTCGAGAGGGACGCTGCTGCGAGGCGAAAGACACCCCAAAACCCGGCACGGCTCCGCCGCCGTCGTCCCCCAAGCCTCATTCATCCCCCGGCAAACCTCCAACTTCCAGAGCCCGCAAGGCGCAGCGCACCCACCCCGACCTGCCCCCAAACCAAGGCGGGGGGTTAGGGGAGCTTTAGGGAGAGGCGGCGGTGCCTGGATGGCAGGAGCACCCCCTTTCCCCCCCTGTCCTCACCTCTCTCCACGCACAGCACCGCAGCCAGCGCGGCCAGCAGAAGCGCCTTCATGGTGCGGCGGTGGGACGAGCGAGATGCGCAGGGGCGGCCGGCGGAGTGCAGGGATGGAGGCAGGGGCTGGGCCGCGGGGGTGGGGAAAGGGGCAGCGGCCCCGCCCAGCGGGCCGGGTTAGGCCCTCCCGCCGCCTCCCCGCCAAGGGGGTCCCGGAGGCGGCCGGTTTCGTTTCCCCGCTCCGGGGAACCGGGGGGCGGGAAAGGGCGTTGGTGCGTGTGTGGCGCAGGGAAAGGGAACGTCGAGGGAGCTCGGAGCCCCCTGGCCCTGCGCCAAGGGCTGGTGCCATCCCGCTTTCCTCGCTGTTTCACTGAGAGAATCGCGGCATCGCTGCTTTAGGAAAGAGCTTTGAGGTCATCACGGAGCCACTAAGTTGGAAAGGACCCATGAGATCNCTTGAGGCCATTTCCTCTCATCTCCTATCCCCTATCACTTGGGTGAAGAGACCAACATCCACTTCTCTACAACCTCCTTATCAAGGAGCTGTAGACAGCGATAAGGTCACCCCCCTCAGCCTCCTATTCTCCAGTCTAAAGAACTCACCCCCTCTCAGCTACTCCTCATAAGACTTGTTCTCCAGCCTCTTCACCATGTTTGTTGCTTTTCTCTGGACACGCTCCAGGACCTCAATGGTTTTCTTGTAGTGAGAGACCCAAAACTGAACACAGAAATTGAGGTACAACCTTACCAGTGACAAATATAGCAGGACAACCTCTTCCATGCTCCTGCTGGCCACACTGTTTGTGATACAGGCCAAAATACCATTGGCCTTCTTGGCCACCTGGGCCACTGCTGACTCATATTCAGCCAACTGTCAACAGGAGAGACGGGAGTAGGAGTCTCCCTGCATTCCAGACCTCACTCATGCACAGCCCTTTTCAAGTGAAACCCTTCATGCACAGAATCATAGAACTGTTAAGGTTGGAAAAGGCCTCTAAGATCATCAAGTCCAACCATTAATACAACACCAACATGCCTTCTAAACCACGTCCCAAAATGCCATCTCTACACATGTTTTGAACACCTGCAGGGATGGGGACTCCACCACTTCCCTGGGCAGCCTCTTCCAATGCTTCACCATTCTTTCAGTAAAGAAATTTTACCTAATATCCAATCTAAACCTCCCCTGGTGTAACTTGAGGACATTTATTCTCTTCCTATCACTTGTTACTTGGGAGAAGAGACCAGCATCCACCTAGCTACCACCTCGTTTTAGAGCGTTGTAGAGAGTGATGAGGTCTTTCAAGTGTACCCCCCTACATCCACAGCTTCCTGCACACACTGGGACCTGCTGCTTTTGTTCCTTTCTTCCCTCCTCTGTGCATCTTCATTCACAGATCCCCTGAGCACACAACCCTCCCCATACATTCACAACCACCCTATATGCACACATGCCTTGCATGTGCAAACCGCTGTGTGCAGGTCTTCCTTCATGCTTGGATCTCCTGCATATAAGACCCCTGAATGCACAAGCCCCCTGCATGCACGACACCTCTTCTTCACATATAATTCCCTCTGCATGCACAGCCCCCATGCAAGATCCCAACACACAGAGGACCAGTTTCCTTGGCCGCTTACCAGACCCTAAACTGGATTAGACATAAAAGGCTGGGAAACTTGAAGGTACTAGTGCCCAGCAGCTGGCATAGCATGGGGCACATGGCAGGATGGGTCTTCAGAGAGTAGGACAGTCCGGTTTGTTGGGGTGGCCCAGGCTCAGTTGATCCCATGGCAGTAGTTAAGTCCTATTGGAAATGAGCTGCAGGGAGGGCTTTGAGGGAGTCACACTGTGAAGCTGGCTGTCAAGGAAACCTGGGAATGGAGGGGGTGACTTCTGAGCCAGCAAGGAACAAGGAGGTTTAACAAATTCTGTTTGCCAAAGATGGGTCTAATACTGCAGAATCAGCATTTTCTGGCAAATGCATCTGTCAGAAGAAATTCCAACTCCTGTCTTGCTGGAGTGTATTCAGAGCCCTGTATTTGGAAAACAAATCCATGCCTGCAAACACTCACTTCCCTTTTCTCTCCTGTGGTTCTTTTTTATTTGTCATTGCCAGTTATTCTAGCAGGAACTGACTACCAGCAATGTGGTTTAGTGCTTTAATATCTTCTACTGGAGCAGGCTGCTGGGACGGTTTCATTCTCTAGTTTATACATCAAATACTAGAAAACCTGGGAAGTTTTGGCTTTGCGGTAGCCTGAGCAACTGTAATTCAGATACACTCACACAGCCTGTGTCTCATACACACCAAGTTCAAGTTGTGTGCATAAGAGTTGCTCTAGGTTTTTGTAACCTGTGTTTGAGCAATCTCACAGCATTTATCTCAGCTTTGAAGTGCAGTGCTTGAGATTTAATTCCTGGGTAGCAGGAAAGCATAGCGTATTCCTTCACCTTTCCTGTACCTTCAAGATCTTGTACATTTAATGGCTTTAAATTGGAGGGGAGAAGGTTTAGACTAGACGTTAGAATTCTTCACAATGTGGTTGGTGAGGCATTGGCACAGTTTGCACAGGGAAGTTGTGGATAACCCATCCCTGAGAGGGTTCAAAGCCAGGTTGGATCTGGCCTTGAGCTGCCTGGTCTAGTAGAAGATGCTCCTGCCCATAGCAGGCAGGTTGGAATTAGATGATCTTTAAGGTCCCTTCCAGCTCAAACCAGTCTATGATTCCCCCATCCTCAAGAGAAATGTACAAAGGCCTGCAGCTTTTTGGTTTTCTCCTTCACACAAATTTAACATTATCAGGTGCAGTGTTTCCTGGAGAGGACCTGTCTGCTTCTAGGAAGGGAGAGAGGACCTGAGTCACATGGGACACAACTCACCACGGGATCTGGAGTCACCTTGATGCTGCTGGAATGACTGGGCAGGGGCAGCATTAATTACAGTTTGCTGCAAGTGGAAGAGGTGAGCAGAGCAACTGAGGTCTGGTTTACTGTGGTGAAAGATGTGGACTTAAGTGAGTCCTTCTGAAATCTCACTAGTCAAAGTCTGTATCTCCCACCTCCTTTCCAAAGCTACAGTGTGGGAGAGCAGACTGCAAAGCTCCACACAGCAACAGAATCTCAGAATCACACAATCATTTAGGTTGGAAATGATCTTAAAGGTCATCAATTCTGACTATAAGCCTAATATTGCCAACCCCACCACTAAACTATGTCCCTAAGTGCTGTATCTACACATCTTTTAAATACCTTGAGGGATGGTGACTCAACCACTTACCTGAGCAGCAACCTTCCAATGCTTGAAAGCCCTTTCAGTGAAGTAATATTTCCTAATATCCAATCTAAACCTCCCCTGGTCCAACTTGAGGCCATTTCCTCTCATCCTATCACTTGATACTTGAGAGAAGAGATTAAACTTGCCTCAGTATAACCTTCTTTTGAGGAGCTGTAGACGGAATGAGGTCTCCCCTCAGCCTCCTCCTCTCCAGACTAAACCACCCCAGTTCCCTCCTGGTAAGATTTGTACTGCAGACCCTTCACCAGCTTCGTTGCGCTTCTTTGCACATACGAAGGGCTTTGTTGCCCTTCATTTGCATCTGTCTGATAGCAGGAATAATGCAGATTCTTGCAAGTTCAGGGATTTTTGGAGAACTTCATTGAACCATTGAGTTCATACTGTGAATGCAAGGCAAAAAAATGCCTTTTCACAAGAAGAGGGAGGCAGTAAGAAAGGCAGCAGGGTTAGAGTCCAGCTGCAGGAATGTGCTCTGTACCAAGGGAGGTGGACACAGGTCAAAACATGCTTTAGGGAAACAGAGGTGAGGAAGCAGCTGGATCATAAAGAAAAGTGGTGCTGGAGTAAATATTTCAAGGTCTGTTTGCATGTTGGGGAAGAATGACTAGTCTTAAAATCAGGAAATTAAGACTATGCATGGGTCAAGGAAACAGATTAGTAGAGATAGGTGCACCAGTTAAAACTGGAAACACTGGGACTGCAAGGCTTCAGTGCTGATCTGGCGCTTTGGGAATTTGATCTTGAAACATGGGTCCCCTAAGAGCTTGTTCAGCTTCTGTGGAGCTAGGTGGCATGCAATTTCCTTCACCATCATGTTTCTGTTCAAAAGTTGGGTGAGACTTTCCTGAGTCTGGCCAGGGCTCTGCAGGTTGGTCTGTGAGTCATTTATACCCCAGTCAAGTTTGCAAATGAAGTGTTTCCCTGATTAGTGGAGCACTATTGATTTGTGGAGCAGATTTGCTGACACCACCTTGCATAGATGTTACAGAAAGGGGATGAAGTCCTTTCTTTTCAAGGGTTATATCCTTTTTCAGAGACATGGGAATTGTCCCACCCCTGGATATTGCTCCTCCTGAAGCCTCTTCTGGTTGCTCTGGATCAGAGTTGCCCAGAAGACCTTAGGAACATTTTTGGATCATTCAGACATGCTCCAGAAATAAGTTTCTCATGGGCAAACCAAGTCACAGGTGGTTCTTTGAGCCTTCTTGTATCCTACAGTGCCAAACAGATCACTGTCCTCTGTCACCTTGACAGGCCACTCTCTGCTGCAGCCCATGGGGACAGACCCGAGATAGCTCCTGCCTAGCTACTTAGGTTCATGAAAATGTGGGTGCATAAATGTGGGTACATCTTTGGCTTGCACTGTTTACCAGAATAGAATGTTTTACCCACTCAAACCACAACCTGAAGTCACAACCAACCTGTCAGATGTTTGAAGTTTTGATCCTGGTGGATGTGAATGTTTCCATTTTCCTTTTCTTCCAGAGCCATTCAGGTGAAGGTGGTTCTCTGTCTGGTGCATTCTCAGTCAGTATTGGAGAAATTGGTATTCTCATACCTCCTCTTTCAACAGTCTGCATGACTCATTCTCTTGTTTGTTCTAGCTTTTGCCAGGAAAACAACTGTGAAGCTTTAATCAGGGGTCATGGCTCAGGCAAAAAGTTAAATTCCAATTGCTGCTGTGGTATCTCCAGGCTGCTGGAAGGGTGCTGCAAGATACATCCATGTCTGGAGTGACCAAGACTGAGGAAAGGTTACTATAGAGTTGTACAGCATTTCAAAATGAAATGCTTTACAAGTGGCCCCATGTTATCATGCCCTGAGGGTATTTGTAGGCATTAATTGTCCTGAAAGGTCTCACCAGAGGCCTCTCCTCAGACTGTCCATGGGTCCAGGAACCCCATATAAAGTCAAGCCTGAGCCTTTTGTCCTTGCCAGGACCATGCAAGGAAAGACATTGAGGTCCTGGAGTGCATCCAGAGAAGAGCAATGGAACTGGTGAAGGGGCTGGAGGACAGGTCTTATGAGGAGCAGCTGAGGGAACTGGGGTAGTTTAGCCTGGAGAAGAGGAGGCTGAGGGGAGACCTTATCACTACCTACAACTCCCTGAAAGGTAGAGAGGTTGGTGTTGTCCTCTTCACCCTAGTGATAGATGATAGGAAGACAGGGAATCATAGAATCATAGAATCACCAGGTTGGAAGAGACCCATTGGATCATCAAGTCCAACCATTCCTATCAAACACTAAACCATGTCCCTAAGGACCTCGTCTACCCGTGCCTTAAACACCTCCAGGGAAGGTTAATCAACCACCTCCCTGGACAGCATATTCCAATGCCCAATGACCCTTTGTGTGAAAAACTTCCTCCTAATCTCTAGCCTAAATCTCCCCTGGCAGAGCTGGGATCATCTTCACAGCCTCCTTTGGATATGTTCCAACACTTCCATATCCACCTTATGCTGGGAATTCCAGAACTGGACACAGGACTCCATATCCAGAGAGCAGAGCAGAGAGCGAGGATCTCCTCCCTCGTCCTGTTGGCCACACTGCTTTGGATGCAGCCCAGGACACGCTTGGCCTGCTGGGCTGGAAGCGCACATTAATGGCTCATGTTGAGCTTCTCATCAACCAGCACCCACAAGCCCTTCTCCTTATGGCTGCTCTCCGTCACGTCATTTCCCCATCCTTTATTGAAACCATGGATTGCCAGGACCCAGATTTGGGACCTTGAACTTGGGCTTTTTAAACCTCATGAAGTTCATGCAGACCCACTTCTCCAGCTTGTCCAGGGCCCTCTGGATAGCATCCTGTCCTTCTGGCATGACAACTGCCCCACTCAGCTTGGTGTCATCTGCAAACTTGCAGAGGGTGCACTCTCCTGCCTGTCTAATGATCATAAGATATTTTATGTTAAATGAATCATGGGCTTTTACCAACAGAAATGTGGAAGTGAGTGAGAGCACCTAGGAGAAACAGCAGAGCAAGGGTTAAAAAGAAAAGGCATGTGTTGACTGCTGTAGAGCACACCCCCTGCTTTCATTCAAGAAAAGAGGTGGACAAAACTGACTGAAGAGGCTTTTAAAGAGTGGAAAAAAAACCAGGGTGGGACCCATAAAGCACCCTGATAAGGAAAACAAAAGAGCTTGTAAATTCAGGAATTTCACCTAAGAGGGGCAAAATAAAAGGGAAAAGGTGCCAAAACACCATCCTCTCTCCAAAGGCTGTAAAAGGCAAGTCTGAAATCAGTTTATTGTGCTCAACCAAGAACCTCAGAGGCACGATGCGAACTGCATAGCTGCCTTCTCTTGGCTACCTGTGGCATAGAAGTGACACCGGCCAGATCATCTGGGCACACACATGTTGGCGTTTTTGAGGCAGCAACCAAACTACATCTGCAAGGATGAATATGAGAGGGCAAAATCAACTTTGTTAGAGATGTGGTATGATAAAATTACTTTCTTCTCCCGGAAGATCTTGCAGTGAGTTTTATTACATTAATTTCCTGTAGGCTGCAAAATGGAGTTTAGTGTTCCCAGGAGCAGTGCCTGCACGTTATCTAATTGCTGATTACCATCTAATGCTGGAGCCGGCCCTGGAGCTGGAGGCATGTCCCAGATGAGCCATCCTGAGCACTGGGCACAGAGCCAATGCCTCTTTCCTGGCCCTCATGGACCAGGGAAGATTTAACCCCTGTCAGCCCTATGCATGGCGACAATGCTTTGTGTGATCTTCAGAGATTTGCCTAGGAGAGAAATCAGCTGAAAAAGGAGAAACCCAAATGTCACTCATGTTATGCAGAGCTATGTCTCAACTCAACTACTTCAACAGTGGTAGTCAAGCATGGTCAAGCATTGGAAGAAGCTGCCCAGGGAAGTGGTAGAGTCTTCTTCCCTGGAGGTGTTCAAAACCCATGTAGACATCGCATTTTGAGACATGGCTTAGCAGGCATGATGGTGTGGGGCTCATGATTGGACTGGATGATCTTGGAGGTCTTTTCCAATCTTAATCATTCTATGATTCTATGGTTCTGTTGCATTTACTGAGATTCTGGGAGACCTGAATGTGTTCGTGGCATTGAACATCCCTTGGAGTAAAGTTCCTACATGATGAGAGTGGAAGAGTATCTTCAGGTCACCTTTGCTACTAAACATTGCTATAAATTTGGCTTTGAGCAGCCTGATACAGTGGAAGGTCTGCCTACTAATGGCAGGGATGTTGGAACTAGATCATATTTAAGACTGAAACAAAGAAACTTACACTTAATAGTTTAGTTTAACCATTAAGGCAGGTACATTTTATTCAGCACTGGAGAAGACTCGAGATTTGTCCTCAGAGTGCTTCTGCCGAGCAGTGATTTCACAGAAAATTCATACACAGAATTGTTTTGAAGTTCAAAGTGACAATGCACATCCAGGAGGAATGAAATCAGATGAGATCAGAGTCGTTAAAGTGTGAGTGGTCAATCTCAACGACTCTGGGTGACAAAGGATAAGGGTCGTTAAGGCTATTTTAGTTAATGTTGCTTCTAACACGTTACAGTTGATGTTCCATCCCACCATTTACAAGTCGCTATTTCAAGATCCTTTCCAAGCCAAAGCATTCTTGATGACCTTAGTGACCTTTTCCAACCTTAATGACTTTATGAGCCTATGTGAACCTTAAAATAAAAAGTAAGAAGAATGGAGCAGCTTAGACCTTCCCTTTGGAGAAGGGACTGGAAGGGTCTCATTTGATCACACACCAGTTTGCACTTCCCAGTACAGTGTGTAAGATTTTCACTGGATTGCAGAATTCCAACAAGACTGCCTTCTTTTTCATCATTTTCTCCTAAAGTTGGACACGTGTTAACCTTGTGATGTGTGATAACACCCACCACAACTTCTTTTTTCTGCCAGATTGCTGCAAGGAAGATTTCCCCATCCTTTGTTTATGCAGATGATAAATGCACCACTAACTGTAGAGCTTTGTGCTTGTCCTTCTTATATTGCATCCTCTTTCTCAGGCTATCACTTAGATTTATCACAGCCGCCCAGAATTCTCCTATTTGTAGATTCTTTCGGTTTGTCATCTGCAAGCTCAATATATTTCTCTAATCCATCATTTGAACTGGTGATTAGAACATCGCATCGTACCAGAGCCAAAGCAGATCCTGTTTAATAGATCATTCCGGTTTGACAGCAATCTGTTGACAGTTATTTGCTCATGATTTTAGCTACAGTGCTTTTGTAGTTTTGCTTATGAGACTGTCGTGTGATACGGCCCCAAAAGCTTTATTAACACCGAGCAATGTGACAGGTACCACTTTTACCTTCACTGCGGATTTTGCCATCTTGTCACAGGTGGGAATAACACCCATCTGTCACAAAGCTCTTGCTCTTTATCCCCATCTCCTTGAGAGCCCCTGCGTGACTGCAGATTGCTTCATGTTTTATTTCGGAGGGTTTTTCCAGGACTGGGGTCTGGGTTGACTGCTCTGTATGCTCCCCCATCCCCTTTATGATGATGGATGCTGCATTTGGTGGTATCCAGTCTTCTGAAATACCCCCATATCCCTCCTGTGAAGAAACAGGAGCAGATGAAACTGGGTGAGTTTGGTACCTGTGATGGATTCCAAAGAACTCTTTCCCCAATCCCTCTGTGCCTGTACACGCCTGCATTTGGCTGATATCCGTCACTGATGTGAATATGTAGTTGGACTCAATGATCTCAAAGGTCTTTCCCAACCAAATAATTCTATGAAACTAAGATATTCATATTGTAAACACCATATTTCATTTACTCAGAACTGTGCCCTGCTTCATTTTAATGTTCTTGCTTTTGATGTGTTTGTTGGCTAATCCATGTTAACCTCATGAACATCTGCGACAGAAAAATGGTCCTGTAACCCTTGTGTTAGATGTGGTTACTGTCACCACACTCATCTTCCCTTTTATTCTACACATACTGCAGGCTGAAAGCAAAACCACATCTCCTGGCTCTCGGTGTGCAACTCGAAGTGGTTGTGAAATTGCAAAACAAATTCTACGCCTCCAAGCACCACCTGCATGTCTTCTCCCAGCAAAAACAGCTAAGCCTGCAGTGCACCATCAACCATCCAGCACACTGCAGCTTTATTTGAAAAGGCAAATGTGACTGATTCCTCCCTTAGAGGAAGAGGAGGCTTGGCCATCTGTATGTAGACTCCTGAAACACAAGAAACCTGATCTTCCTCCAGCCCCTGAACCTTCCTCCAGGGCATGGAAGGCAAGTGGCAGTGTGGAAGGGGAGTTGTGACCTTGACATTAGCCAGACCAAGATGTACCCCATTTCTTACACTGACCAAGAAGGACAGCTTTTAAGTGTCCACATTCCTTCTTCATTTCTTTGAAAGAGTTACAGTGATTTCTCACTCAGAGAGACATCAACTCTGACAAAGCCTATTCATAAATCCTACCCACATACTCACTTTTCAGAGATCTTTGGTTCCTCCTTCACAACTGTGGGCTGTCAGTCCAGGAACCAGATGGATGCTGGTATGACTGGCAATGCCACCAGCAAATCCTTTCAAACACAGTAAAAACCTTAAGGCACTTCACCTGCAAAGGATCAGCATAATCCTAGTATGATAAGGTGCTCTGGCATCCAGAAATTTCCAGAAAGGAAATTTGTATGTAACCCCTCTGTCCATTTTATCTTGTTGGAGCTAACATCTGTTTGGGTGCTATTAGCAGGCAGCATTTAAACTAGTGTGGTGAAGAGCCAGGAGTGAAGAGTGCCCAGGTAGCCAAGAAGGCCAGTGGCCTTTCATGTCAGAAATGGTGTGACCAGCAGGTCCAGGGAGGTTATTCTCCCTTTGTACTCAGCACTGGTGAGACCACACCTCAAATACCGTGTGCAGTTCTGGGTCCCTCACCACAAGAAGGATGTTGANGAACAGCCTCAAGCTCCACCAGGGAAGGTTCAAGATTGACATCAGGAAAAAATTTCATGGAAAGGATCATGGGGCACTCAAACAGGCTGCCCAAGGAGGTAGTGGAGGCACCTTCCCTAGAGATGTTTAAAGGACAGGTGGCTGAGGTGCTGAGTGGCATGGTTTAGTGTTTGATAGGAATGGTTGGACTCAATGATCTGGTGGGTCTTCTCCAACCTAGTGATTCTGT
Source organism: Piaya cayana (assembly GCA_013389865.1). Classification (NCBI taxonomy): domain Eukaryota; kingdom Metazoa; phylum Chordata; class Aves; order Cuculiformes; family Coccyzidae; genus Piaya; species Piaya cayana. The sequence goes on along the minus strand of WAAB01010397.1, from coordinate 8,109 downwards.
GATTCTGTGAAGAGAGGGGGAAGTGCTAGAAGGAGATAAAGGCCTGCAAGGGTGCATGGTGCATGCAGAAATCTGTCAGCAGAAGGAAGTCCCCATAGGCAGAACCAAGCAGCTTTTTGATAAAACATCTGATTGTCGAGGATCCCAGAGCAGAAGTGGAAGACCACAAAGTGGATGCCTCAGTGCTAGTTAGTGGGCTCAGCTGGGCTCTGAGCAGATCACCTCTCCCTCTAGACCCTACAGCAACTCCCACTCCACTGCTTTAAAACCAGATCTGTATGAGGCTTGCTATTCCTCCTTCACTTTGTCCACCCTGGTCCCCAGTGCTCCACCAGCCTCAGGGGACTTTTCTCAACCCTTGACTCATTACCTCCATGCCAGCTGGTCTCACACACCAGGTCTTTACTTTCTCACATCCAGTGAAACTGTTTGAGCTCTAAATAGCTCCTTCTACTTCCCCTCTCCTCCTACTTCCCCTCTCCTCCTTTCCTGTGCCAGCTTGCCTGACCATAAAGACCTGAAGTCCAATTTTCCTGGAGCTATTGGAAAGCACCCAATGTATTGCAGGGAATAAGTGTCATCCCTCTGTGTGGGGTATTCATGGAGCATGTGGTCATGGAATCGCGGTGCAGCATGACCATCACAGTCCCTATCAGTCCTGCCAGCCCTTGTCTTTAACAGCTGGACATCTTCCTTTCCATTTGAAAAGTCTTTCTCTTCCCCTTCACTGTATTAGCCTTCCTTCCCTCTTGTGGTTTTCTTTGATGAGAGAAAACTAGCAGCATGTTCTGCTGGCAACTTCATATTTGGCCCTTTTGACATCTGTCATCCCCAAGCACAGCTCACCCGTATGCTCAAATCAAGGATATCGATGTCTTCTTGTCCCTACCCAGCACCATGTTGTCGCTTCCTTCATTTGTTTTTTTTTCCCCTCCTTTCCATTAAACAAGATATTTAAAACCAGGCACCAGGCTTCAGAGCTCACAGTACAGAACATGAAGTTGATGGGGCATTTTTGGCTGATTACCCTCTTGAGAAACCTGTTGGTCTGGAATCCAGGCAGTGTGAAACTTCTCAAAAATACGCATCCTTCCACATATACAACCAAAACACAGCAGATTTCCAAATCAGTGCTTCAGAAAACCCAAATATCTCATTTAGCCATCAACTACAACATCTCAACCAAAAAAAAAAAAAAGCTAAAAAATAACCCTTAAATTGTTTGTACAAACAGACGCTTCC
>WAAB01010396.1:3725-17079 GCA_013389865.1 Piaya cayana | reverse complement strand
TATAGTTTGCTAAGCTGTCAAACAAACAACTTCTATCAAACTGAAAAGTGAGTTCATGCAGTCACATGATTACTTTGCATCATGGGCTTATACTGACAAATGAGATGTCCTTTTGATATAAAAAGTCTGAAATCAGGATGTCTGGTAAAGAAGCTGCTCAGCTTATCAGGCACAGGACTTATTTTCTCCCTTCCTGTTTAGTTATCGTACTGGTCAATGCAAACTGACTCCTACCCGGCTTTTCCATATCTTTTTGTAGCTTTTAAACATGGCTCATGCGTGCTCTCTGAACACCACCTACTCCCTCCTAGATCTCCAGGAAAATCTGCTATAGTGAAACATCAATAAAACAGGTGGCATAGAAATGTTATCAGAATAGTAGACAGTGGTGTTGCCGTGGGGCTTGCGATTGCAGTAATCTTGGTTATTCCTTGTAGATATGGTTTTGGAGTAACTTGTCTTTTTTGAAGTTCATGTTGTTTCACTAATCTACTTGTTCTCTCTTATCTCTAGTTCTTCTGATCCTATAATGTACTTTCTGCAGTGTTCAGTATTGTATATGTCTTTTGAAATCCAAAAATCTTACCACCTCCCATTTTAACTGTGATTTTGGAGTGGGGACTGTTGAATTTCTTTGTAAAGAATGCTAGTTTCAGTCTACAACAGCCTAGATGCAGTCGGATTGTACAAGAGTTCATATAACCATTCCACTGTTGAGAAACAGGTATTAGTTTGAGGTTTGTGTGTAACCAGTAACCTGACTGTCTGAGCAAATCCACTTACAGGCTTTGCTTTGTGAAGTGACCTTTAGTAACCTATTAGGTGCAGATTTCTGTAACTTTGCCAACTGTACTGTCTTGGCAAGAATTCAAAACCCAAGTAAAATCGTATGAAACCTATCACCCATTGAGTTCTGGAGGAGAAGAGTGGAGGATTACATTTTTTGAATCTTGGCGTGCCTTTCTTTTTTATAGTCTTTGCTACTTAATTGTTTTGTTTCTCCTTTCAGTGTTTGACTACAGCTATAGAGATTACATCCTGTCCTGGTATGGGCAGCTCAGCAGAGATGAAGGGCAGCTGTACCAGCTGCTATCTGAAGACTTCTGGGAAGTTGCCAAGCAGCTGCGACAGAGGCTGAGTCACATTGATGTAGTTAAAGTTGTCTGCAATGATGTAGTGAAAGCTTTACTCTCACACTTCTGTGACCTTAAAGGAGCCAACGCCAGGTAAACTCAAAACTCTGCATTTCATTAGAAATTTCTACTTCTCTCTTTGCTTTCGGATTTGCTATATCAAAGATGTGGAGACTGTAGTGCTTTTGTAGACAAATGATAAAGAAAACGGTTCAGGTTTATTACCAGTTTTAGAGATCAAACAGGCTTCAGGGCATCTATAACACGTGTGGAAGGAAACACTTGTCCTCCTTTTTTCAGAGTTCAGATTCACTGCTGTTGACATTTCATTTTTGAATGCTTTGCTCACAGTAGGAGGTGGGCTGCGTGTGCAGTTCCTGCAGTAGTCAGAACAGTCACTATCAGAACAGTCACAGGGCAAGAAGATCGTTATTTGTACCTTCCCCAAAATAGCACCAGGGTTAATTCTGTTCAGTTTGCCACTTCTAGCCTCAGGAAGCAAAGCCTTATAGTTTTTGTAAGTGGCCTGTACTGCAGTAACAAGATATGTCTACTGGAAAATTTGTTGGCTGTTTTTTCTTTATCTGTTTAGGGTATCTTGCTAATTCCATTAATTTTCCTTTTGACAAGGCTCTCTTTGTCCAATTAGAAAGGTCAGTTGTCTGCTAAATATTAGGGTTCCACCCAAATTATGATTGCAAATGGAAACTCTTGTGTCTTCACAGTTCTGACATCTGAAAGCACAATTAGTGTAATTGCGCATGCAGTTTGGGCTTACATCTGTGCTTAGTTGCTTTTCAGTTGTCCTAGGTGAGAGATGCTTTTGTCATTCAGATTTTGACTATACATTTTATACTATGAAATTGTTTTTTCCTACAGTTACATCCATGTATTTTTAACACACCTTCAGAGAAAGAAGGTCAGCTGTTTTCTGTTAATGACTTGTCTGTATTAGTGACCATTCACTGTTCTTTCTGTTTTGGAGCAGATGATAGGGTTAACATGCTTTAGGTAGATGCCAGCTTTCTGTAAGCTAATGTTAGGAAATAAAGGCAAAAAAGAAACTGAAGTGTGGTTACATTCAGGAAAAGAAGAAATAAACTAGTATTCACGTTGCAGTGGATTTTTCACTGGGTTCCAGACATTACTTTCTTTCAGCTCTGGAATGTGGTAGAAATCTCTTCTTCAGGTAAAGCTCCTAAATGTCCTCCTTGCTTTTTAAGCATTATGCTTGCACTTACCCTTTATTGCAGTAAAGCTCTTGCTTTTGGGAAGAGATTAATTTGAATAGTTAAAGAGTGAGAATGGTATATTTTTTTAAAGTGTAAATGCTTCAAATAGCTGGGGACATGAAATTTACAGTTGCAGAATTATTGATTATTGTTAATACTGGTTATTGATGATAATCCTTATCTGTGAAGAATTATGACCACTTCATTTAGGTCTTTGTTAGATTATTATTTCCGCTATATAGAGTTAATATAAATTATCGAGTGTTTTCAAATGAACTTTTTTTGTGTGGGAATGGTAAATGCGCTATGATCAATCTGGATAAGTCAGGCTGCATTAACATGGTAATAAAATAAATTCTATCAAGAATGATTGTGATAGCAGGTTAAAAAAACACAACAAACCCCACAACTGTAACTACAGAATTCGTACAAGTTGTAACTGGACCCATTAGTTTTTCACATCCTGCCAGGCTATGAATTCACAAGGAGCAAGGTCTGGCTTTAAGGTGCCTAACACAATGCAAAATGTGAAGAACTAGTGTATCTTCATGCTGCTCATCCAAAGTTGCTCAAAAAGTCCAGGAGGCTTTGTACAGGGCCCGCCTTTTCTTGGCAGATGAAGAATGGCCTTATAAATGCTATGTATGTGCTGTGGCAAAGCCTGCAGAAACGTGAAATAAGCTACAAATTGAAGTCAAGTATGTAATAAACATTGAAGCACATCTGAAGAATCTGATACCAGTTTCTTTTTTTTTAAAGGAATTTGTGGTTTTAATAATAATTTGAGTTTTGTTCTAAATTGCCTACTGCTATGGAGTTTACTCTGCTAAAACCTGCAGACATTTTAAGCTGTAGACTGAGAACTGCAAAGTATGTCACTTCTAGCTTGGACCATAGAATTTCTTGGAAAACCTTCAGTTCATTTCTATATTGGCACAGTTTAAACACAGAATATTCTTCCTCCTAAGGTAGGCAACACAGATATCTTCTCGATCTATCATTGCCTTCTGTCAACACTTTAAAGGTGCAGTAAATTTAAACTGGCATTTGCATGTTTCCCTCTGTTTTTAATAACAAGTCCAGTTAGTTTTTAATGATAAATATAGTGGAAGAGAGACTGTAATAGGAGCAAGGCGTCTTTCCTGTTGTGACGCTTGTTGGAGCACCATGTCTTGTTTCTGTTGCTGAGTTTGTACTGCAGTGTGATAGCAAAAGGCATTTTATCTGTTATCTGCTAGCTTATGAAGTTTTAAATACTTCTCGTATCTTCTTATGAGGGTGTCGCCTAAGCCACTTAGTCTCACTTTTCCTGTATGACAGCAGATAAATCCACAGAAATAACGAAGAAGCTATGCCCAGGACTACAGAGGCGTCTGTTTCTTAACTGTGAAGTTGATGTAGTTTGTCACCGGGCACATCAGTCACAGAAATCCATTTGCTTTTCTGCTTTCAATGACTGACTTTGACCTGTGATATCTGATTGATGAGGATTGTCCAAGGGGATGAAAATAGGCCGAGACCATTCAGAATGAGGAAGAACACTACATTCCTTGCTTTTGGTCCAGCTTTCCCTCTGGCTTATTTCAGTCAGTGAGCCTCTATTGACTAATCAGCAACTCAGGGTAAGTGGCCAACAGAGGCCAACAGATGAGTTAAAATGCTTCCGTGAACAAGGCAAAGTGTGACAAGACGGCAGTATTTGGCCATTCTTGTTTTATAGAATCTTACCTCTACATTCCTTTCTATCTAATTCAAGTGTCTTTCCTTGGCTACTTTAAGCAGAATATAAGCAAGCTGAATTCTGGCAATGCAATTTTATGTGATTAGGGATGGACCATGAGTTGAGTAAGGTAGCAGCTATTCCTTTGGCTGTAATGCACAACCAGTATTGGAAGGACTTGGCAAAATGAAAACAAATAGCAGGTGTCTTTCTGTGAAAGTGAAGCTGCCCTCATCAGAGGAAGAGGAAGTTTCCTTATTTTTGTTGTAGACCAAGAATAATCACATCAGGTATTACTGCAGAACTATTAACATTTGATAAACTCAGAAAGGAAATGCTGTGGGAAAATTGTAGTTTGAGTGACAAGTACAATAAGCAATTTGAGGATTTAAGTTCATATTGTGCATATTTGATAATATTCTTTTTTTTTTTCCTGTGTATTACTGACAGGGTAAGGAGAGAAGGGAATTCAGTTCTTAGTTTTCTTGGCTCATGTGAATATCTTTGCACATATAGGATATATAACTTGTATTTTTTGTGATTACAACATGTGTAATAAATGTGTGATAAGTTATGTGGTAAAAATAAAGGTGCTGTCACCACAAACTGATCAAGAGCAGATCGATACAAAGGGAATTGAAGCACACTTGGTTAATCCTGTAGATGCATCCAGGTTGTCAGGTTAGCCACTAAACACCTCCCACAGTTCTTGTTTTTCTTTTATAATTTAATCTGCCACCTACAAGCCAGAAATGCCAAGAACTGCTCATCACACAGCCTCTGGAAAGGAGTGCCAAGAAGATTAGTATGAAATTGTAGAGGTTCGTTGTAATGAGAGCAGCTGTAGAACGAAACAGCTGAGAATAAAACAGTCATGAAAAGCTGACGTCTAAACATGTTATTAAAGTTATCTTGTATAGGTCTAGAGCTTGCCATTGCTTTCAGGCTTCAGTGTTGGAAGTTGGGTTTCCCATTAATGGTTACATGTCACCTTGTTATCGCAATAAGCATTAGGACCTCCTGGTGCTGATATGGTCATATCACAGCTTGTAAGCCATTCATACATTCTTTGGGTCTGTTACCAACATGACATGCCCAGTCTTTTTTCCTGAAAGAGGTGACTGTAACGTGTGTAAATAATATGGTTATCCTCATAGTAAATGCTAGGTAAAGTGAATTATAAAACTTGCTGATGTATCTTGATTAAAAATGGCAGCTGTAGAAATTTTGATGTTGGCTTTGTCCTCATTATTTTGTTGTGCTTTTTGAGTTTGATGTGGTTTGTTTTCAGAGGCTTGGGGTTTTTTTTAGCAGCTGCATCATTCGCGTGTACGTACAATGCTGGTATAAAGGTCTAAACTTGTTTCTTTTATTTGTTAGAAAGTTCAAGGAGTTTTCATCCTGCTGCACTTTCAAGAAGTTTAGAGGTCTGAGGGCAATACAGGTGAAGAGATACAGGCTGTGTGGTTCTGGTAGTTCTCAGAATCAGTTTAATGAAAGTGCATGGCGAGTGTTGAATGCACAATGAAAGTCATTTAGAGTGAGTTGAGTGTGCACTTCAGTTCACAGTTGCACTGATTGAGACTTAACTGTAACTGCAAGATTCTTTTAATCTTAAAAGACCAATTAAAGAAATAGCAAGGCTGAGGGAACATTTTGTAATTTATTTGTTCAAAGAGAAAGGACTAACGTAATTTCCTGTAGAGTTGTTAGTTTTCACAGGCATTTTTGGGTTTTGTTTTATTTCAGATATCACTTATTTATTTTCTTGCTTCCTGTTCTCAAAACAGACTGATTTACCTTGTTTGTCATCATTAAGTTCCTGGTCATGCATGTCTCCTAATCACTGTACATATTTTGGGGTTTCTTGCTCTCGAGCTAGTGGTACTGCCAACTCCAAACCTGCAAAATCCCAAGTTGCATGGACATTGTAAACAATAACTTTTCTTCATTTTCATGCCTTTTAGGTACAATTCAATTTTAAGCTCTTCCATGCTGTCATGAGGACAGAGACTATATCAAAATAAAGACAATGTTTCATGTCAGGAGTATATACCCAATGACAAACAATCCAGTCTTTTAATACTCCTGACTGTAATGAGTCTTTTTAATGTAGGGAGTCACCTGATGGTCCTGATTAATACTGCGGGTATCTAGAGTAGATTCTAGATAAGAGATATTTCCATGAGGTCTCTGTGTTGGGAAACATGAAAGGCCCGGTCCAGTATACAGAACTGCAATGGGTCCTGCATTCTGAAGGTTTGAGAAATGTTCTTGTTAAAGGGGTATTGATATTGGCTTAGAGTTGCTTAGTTAGAGCATGGGAAGGAAATATTTCTGTAATGCTGGTAATGTTTTAATGACTTGTCTTCAAGAATACCAAAGCAAATCTATTGTTCTGCTTCCTCTTACAAAGTGCTGGATGAACTCGTGGGTTTGCAGTGGTAAGGAGTGAAGTTTTAGTACTGGTGACATTCATTAGGGCTCACGTTCGGTAATTGTACAAAGGAATCTCAGAGCAAGGGATAGTTACAGTAGGTATTAGTTTGGTCACAAAGTAAAGTACTCCTTGGAACAGACCTGGTATAAAAGAATTTGCTTTGGCAGGCCCTACCTATGGATCTATAGTCACAGACTGCTGCCTGATCTTCCACTGATTTGAGGGCAGCTGAAGGAAACCCCTTTGCTCTCTGACAGTATGAAATAGCATTGGATAGCGTAAAAGATTCAGAGCAGGCTTAAAGATATCATAAAATGAAGATTACAGAAAAGAAACTTACAGAAGAGTTAAGGCTGGCTTTGTAGCTCTCAAAAGAATTAGGAGGGATATGGCCTGTATGCATGCTGTGTGAAGCATGAGCTCTATCTACTGTTTTAAATCACTGAAGTTGCCTGCATCTTGATAGACCAATATATGTCATTGTTACTTTAATCTTGATTGTTCAGGAAGAAACTAATGAATTAAGTTACCACTTGCCATTTTTTTTTTCTATTGCCTAAAGCAGATTAAATGAGCCTGTTTTACAAAGCTTGTGTCATGCCTGTTTTGGAACTGTTTGCTAGAGTGCCACATTTATTAGTTCACTGCACACCGTTGTGCTCAGAACTTACAAGTAATTGGCTTTACTTTCAGAGCTTTCTCTAAAAATATCTACAAACACTTAGTTAGGAGTTTTCTGTGATTATTAAGTGACCTTTTGTTTGGAACAATCCAACCACACAGTACTAATAACTGGTGTTCAAAATTGGATAGGAAGAGAAATAATGTCTGTGTTACTATTTGAGTTATTTAATACTGATTAATGTCTTTATTGACACCAGAGAGATGTAGCAGCATGCATTCTGTTTTCTGTAAATGCATGTGGATTGTAGTTAAGTTTCTGCTCTTCCTGTTGGTTTCTGCGAAATGAACAATACCTTTCTTTACTCTTGATCTCATTCCCACAGAGTTCAAGATGTAGGTTTTATATCAAGCCTGAGGAATATTTCTGATCAGGGTCATCTTATCTCACTCCTGCACCAAGATAGCAGACACGGTTTGGTAGCTGAGCAGTGGTGCTAGTACTTCTGTGGTGGCTCATTGCTCCTTTTTTATGGGTATCACTGAAGGGGAAGCCCGAGCCTGAGTTACAAGGGATGCTGTTTTGGACAGACCTTTTATTGACACACACTGTATTTTCCCTGTAAGCTAATCAATGGTTATATTGAGGCAAATAGAATTGTAATGCTTGCTGTAGTACAAAGGAGGATATAAGCCTGGATTTCTTCTTGTCTGTTTTATGACTGGCATATTTATTCATTTTGTAGTTGTTAAGCCTTCCCCCAAGCTTCATCGTCTGCTTTCAGTCTCCCCTTTCTCTGTTGCTTAAACAGCAATGAAAACTGTATGATTTGTTGACGTAACTATTTGGCACTGATACGCATGACTTGCTTAGAGCTGAATCCCCTGAAGGCTTTGTTTTTCTATTCTTTTAGTGAAAATCTGGTGGGGTTCTGTGCATTCCCTTTTGCTTTTAACATCACTTTTTAGGTACAATTTAGATAGGAAAACAATTGAAAGAACCTCTCTCCTAGAGCGCGATGTTGTCTCAAAGCGAACTCCAGAAAAAAATTAAACTCTTCTTAAATGCCAGAGACTACGCAGCTGCACCCCCCCGTGCATTCCTGTAGGCAAGAACACATTAGACTCATTATAGGAGGATAAGAATAAAATATTTGCCTTTCTACTTACTTATTGTATTCCTTTTTCCGTTGACTGTGTACCAGAAAAATGCTGGCTTAGATCCAGTTCAGCCAGGTATTGGCTGTTAAATGGGAATGAGTTTGTACTGTAGAGACATGAAGATTATGAGAAATTATTTCTGTTGCATGAACGATAGTATAGGTGCAGTCAGTGCTTCAGGGTGTTTGTAGTTCCAGACAGACTGGCATTCCTCGTGAGACTTAAAGAGAGATACTGAAGGCAAAGAAGACCAGTCTCAGTTTAATGAATTTTTATGTGCATTGTGGCTCTATGCCATGCTTTGCACATATTATGAAAGTATAGATGGGTCTAAATGCTGTGCAAGATGTTTGCAATAAGGTGAGAGTGTCCAAAAAGGGGATGAAGCTTATGTGTTTATAGTCAAAAAAGCAATCACCATTTGTTTTTGGTTCTAGCTATTGTTGTTAAATACATAGGAATTGGTCATTAGGAGAGGTTAGTCTGCTGATAGTCAACTGATGTTCAGTGTTAAGTCATTCTATTTGCTAGCATCTTCTGGCTGTGTTTCTAAGTGGCTTACTTTGGGTGAACAACCTGTCCTGAAGAAGACTTTACTTCCCTAGTGAGAGGTGGTTGTACATGAATGACCCAGACTTTCTGTCTGCCAGTAGTCTGCCTGGGACATGTCTGGTTTTGGATAAATAATGAATGCCTTTAGGGAGAACGTGTGATGGAGAATGTTTGATGCAGTGTAGAGAAGGCTGTAGGATGTCTGGAGTATGCAAGTAGTATAGAAATACACTGAGAAATAGAAATGGGCAGGCATTCAGCTGCCAAAGAGAAAAGATCCTACTAGAACAAGGTAAACAACTGTGAGCTGAGTCAGCTGCACCACCTGTGCTGGTTGATAATGAAGACTACACATCATCTTCATAAACCCATGTTACTCAGAAGAACAGGGTATTTCCATCCAGGCTGCTCCAAGGGACTAATTTTGAAATGTGTTGTAGCATTTGAACCCCCCTCCATGATCCACATTTGGAAACAAAACATTTGATTTGGAATTGGGTAAGAGGCTTCTGTCAAATGAAAACCAAATGCCATCTTGACTTTCCTTTTGTTCTGAAAATTAAAATAAAACTGATTTTTGTCACCTTGAGATGAAATACCCCAAGATGGGGTTGCAGAGGTGCTAAGCTTTCTATGGTTTCATGCTTTACAGTTCCGTGGTTTATATATCCCACTGATACTGGTTGCAGTATAGCTGGTTCTTGCTTGAGGAGCTGCTGAGGGGACTTGTCAGGGCAAATTTCTTTGTGCATTGGGAGTCAATTCACCTTTCTTTGTTTGCCACTACAATTCCACCTGCTTTCTGAATCTGTGGATAATTTTTTTAAAAAATATTTTTCTAAGTTGGTTTTCCACTAAGAGTGTAGATGGCTGATAATGCCAAACTTATTGCTGTATAGGTATCTTGCACAGACCGGTTTGATGAAGCCTGCAAGTGGCAAGTTGAAAACAGCTGTTCCAGGAAAAGTTAGTTCAAACAGGCAAGTTATTTATTTCATTGAATCACTAGAGTGGAAAAGACCTTTGAGATCATCAAACCAAACAGTACCTGTCCACTAGTAAATCATATCCCTGAGCTTTGTTGTCAGTAACAAAGGAAGGGTGGTGAATTCAGTATCTAACAAGCAGACCTATTTCTCACACTCGATACGATCCCAAATACCCTGCTTAAAGGTTAAGGTCTGTAGTTAGTTTGCTTTACAAGAGTGTGTTTCCTTCTTCTTGAATTTGTGTCTGGACAAGATTTCATTCTAAGTTCAATGATAGAACAACTGGGGTTTTTGTATTCAGAGAAGATTTTTCTTTCCTACTTGCTGGACTTTCTTTACTTGATGCATTCTTAAAATACTGTATTTATGTTTTGTCAGGTGAAATCATTGGCAGAACAAAGGAATTTGGGAATGTATCTCATCATCATTAAGAAAAAGTATCAGGATTTGAAAAATATACATGGTTTAAGGTGTTTCTTTACTGAAGTTGCTTACCTGACAGTGGATTTTTGTTATCAATTGGCAACTAATCATGATACAAGTGGTATGTAAAATCCCTTTTTTTTTTCCTTTTTTTTTCCCACCCTGACTTAGGCAAGAAGATCCACCGAGACCTTTTTTGCTGCACCCATGCTTGAGGAGCTCTGATGAAGAAGTAAGATTCCTGCAAAAATGTTCTCAGATTTTGGTGTATTGTTTTCTACCCTCAAAGGATGTCCAGTCCATCAGCTTGCGCATAGTCCTTGCAGAAATACTTGCAACAAAAGGTAGATGAAAGATCAGAGATTATTAATTGTTTGCACCTGTACAATATTAGTAATTACAGACTTCATTATATATGTGCTGATGCTCTGCTTTTAAATTCTGAAACTTAATTTTTTTGATAACCAGTAAGACACTTTATACACTTGACATTGACAATATGCTTGACATGTGACTCTCCTAACTTGATGTCAGGCTTTTGAGCACCTTTCAGGATATAACATAGTTTGTTCATTCCATTCAATTTTTTTCATAGAGGAACACTTTTGCAGTCTTCCATGGCAGCATTTTTAGTGATTATATTGATAAGTCTGGCTTTTTATGTTTTATTTAGTTACATAGATTTGTAGACTTAAGGATGTGGTTCTTAACTGAATCAGGATACCAGTTTTAGACTTTGATAGTGTGGTTTTCTAGCTGAGGTTTTCTATTTTGCTTTTTGTTTTATCAGCTTCACTTAAATCTGATTATAAATACACTAGTCATTTTTTATGTCACTGACGTAAAATTCAGAAACGATGAAGTCTGAAGAATACTTGTGATTCAGTTTACTTTTAATTTTCTTTTATGGTGGTTGTAATGTTGTAGCCTTCAAGGCATGCAGAAGAAACAACAAAAACACTTGGAATATTTGAAATAGAGCTCAGCTTTGTCGAGGTACATCAATTTGTGTAATAGAATAAACACAGTTTTATCAGTAAGGTACATGCAATCTAAAATGTGCTACATAGTCCAGAATATTAATTTTGGATTGTTATCAACTTGTCTGCTTATTTTTGTCTTTTATCTGCAATTTTCTTTTGAAGGACATCAGTTGTTCTTCAGCATAAGGATTTTGTTTTAAAATATTTTTCCTTTCCAGTACTGAAACCAGTGGTGGAACTGCTGAGTGATCCAGATTATATTAACCGAATGCTACTTAGCCAGCTGGAGTATAGAGAACAGATGAATGATCATCAGAAGAAAGACTACACATATGCTCCTTCTTATGAGGAGTTCTTCAAGCTCATTAACAGCAGCTCCGATGTTGAGTTCCTGAAACAGCTGAGGTATTTAACGTTTCACTATAGCTCACTCAAAACTAAACATGCTTCTTTTGCCAGCCCATTACTGAGATTTGAATGAATTGTGATTTTTCTTTTTAAATTCAATTTTAGAATTTTTTTCTGTGAAGCAGAGACAGTAAGGATGATAAACCACAACATTTGCTAAATCTTTGATATCGTCAGTTTTTTAGTTCAGTGGCAGAAAATGTGAAAAATTTATGCTTAGTAATATACTAGAGCTAATTGTTTTGTTGAAAGGCATTCTGGACTTTTCTATACAGCTTGCTTCTGTGGATTTAGGTGAAATGAGTCCAAGAAAGGGTCATTGGGCGCTGGGAACAGGCTGCCCAGGCAGGTGGTTGAGTCACCTTCCCTGGAGGGGTTCAAGGGACAGGTGGACGAGGTGCTGAGGGACATGGTTTAGTGTTTGATAGGAATGGTTGGCCTCGATGATCTGGTGGGTCTTTTCCAACCTGGTGATTCTATGATTCTATGATAAAGAGGCTGAGGGGAGACCTTACTGTTTTCTACAACTACCTGAAAGGAGGTTATAGTGAGGTGGCTGTTGGTCTCTTTTCCCAAGTAGCTAGCGATCGGATAAGTTGATTTACCTCAAGGTGTTCCAAGGGAAGTTTAGACTGACTATTAGGAAAATTTTTTTTACTGAAAGGGTTGTCAAGCATCGGAACAGGCCACCCAGGCAAATGGCAGAGTCACCGCCGCTAGAGGTATTTAAAAGCCCTGTGTACGTAGTGCATAATTTAGTGGTGGAGTTGGCAGTGCTAGGTTAAGGGTTAGGGTTAATTATCTTAGTCTTTTCCGACCTAAACGGTTCTCTGATTCTATGAAATATGTTGGATTTCCACTAACATGTAGTTGTTTTCATTATCATTATGAAGACCATGGTGGTCTGCTCATGAGTGTTCAGAGCAGCTTGCTGTGATTCTGTGACATAGAAAGAGGAGTTTGAGTTATAGCACATTTTACCACTGGATCAAAGGTTTTCCTGGACTGTTGTAGGGAGGTGTTTGTCAGTTGCATCTTTCTTAAATAAGCCAGTGATCCTTAAAAGACCAAAAGGAGACTCTGAGCTCTTGCATATCATGAATTTGTTTGACATTCCTTTTTTTTTCCCCTACTACAACTAGCACCTCCTCACTTTCATTCTTAATTCTACCCCCAATCTCATATTTTTTCTTACATCTTTCATCACCAGTTGCATCTCAAGCCTGCTTCCCCAAGTACAAGATGTTTGTTTGCCTTAGTTTATACCTTAGCTGTTTCTCCTCTGATTTCTGATATAAGAGAAGGGATGAGAAACAAGTGACTGGGAATCCTGAAGCAGAGTACTATTACAGCATCTCCCTAGATGCCCTTGAATTGGTTTTGTTGAGCACACTAAAGTTTTGGAGGACTGTTGAAGCCGTTTCCAGAGAGATTGTCCTAATCTGTTTACCACCAGCCAGAACTGATATTTTTCTCATTTCCCTGGCTCCCTTCAGTTCACACAGAATCACAGAATCACCGGGTTGGAAGAGACCCATCGGATCATCGAGTCCAACCATTCCCACCAAACACTAAACCATGTCCCTCAGGACCTTGTCTACTCATAACGTAAACATCTCCAGGGAAGGTGAATCAGCCACCTCCCTGGGCAGCATATTCCAATGCCTAATGACCCTTTCTGTAAAAAACTTC
>WAAB01010394.1:1232-14675 GCA_013389865.1 Piaya cayana | reverse complement strand
ATCTGAGCTCCAGGGCTGAGCTGTGAAAGCTGCAGGAGCCCAGCTGATGGGGAAGGGCCATCTCACCAGGGTGGGCACTGCCAGCCCTGCCTTTACCTGACAACCCACACCATCTGCTCAGAGTTCCCCGCTCCACCCCACACCTTGGTTTCTGCATTTATAAAATGAGGGTGGTAATGGCCAGGTTCACTGCAGAGCTGCAAAGGCTGATATCTCAGTTGTGCTTTTAAGCTCTTCAGGAAAAGGCATCGCTATGAAGTGAGCGAGGCAGCCTGGAGCGGGTCCTGTCCACCTGCACCGCCGGCCGGAGTAGGGAGCAGCTTCTCTGCTACAGGTGCACCCACACTCGGCCTTCTTCTCTTTTCATTTTCATTCTTCAAAGCGCTGGGCATCTTGTCTGGGGGTGTGCGGGGAGCTGGGATTTGAACTCATTAGCTTTGTGCAGCCTGCACCTGCATCTCGCTTATGCCTCCAGCCTGTGGGGAAATAGTTTTGTTTCTCTTTTCTCCCTGTTTTTTTTTGTTGTTTAAGAGGGGAGGAGAGGGAAGAGAGAAAACGACAAGCGTTCAGGAGGACCGGCTTAGGTCTGGACCAGGTGCTGCACAGTAGGAGCAACAGAAAGTGCCTTAGAGGTAGCTGGTGAAAGTGTTCCAGGGAACGTGACTGAAATACCTGCATCTCTCACTGCGCTGTGGCCTCAGGTGCCCTGAGAAGTGTCCACGTGCGAGAAGGGGTCGTGCTGGGGGAGCTGCCCTGCGGCTGCTGACTGATCCTCTCCTGCCTAACGTGTCCGCGAGACCAACCCAATTTCAAGCCTCCGGTTGTGGATGCGCCTTGTTTGGTACAAGGAAAAATTAACACAGAATTTCTGCCTTTCCCCACCAGCCGCCCTGCAGAGGGAGCGTGAGGAGAGGGAGGAGGGTTAGACCACAAAGCTGGGCAGCGGGACGTGTACACCCTTACTCTTCTCTCTACTATTAGTCGCTCTGCTAGCATGGATTCTTTACTTGAAGCATTTGTTTCCCCATCCATAAAACAGAGATGGAAACTTGGAGCCCCACAGGAATATTCTGCACCCCTCAGAAGGAGGTTGTCCCATCTGAATTCACCCCCAGCTGCCCCTTCCCCCAGCCCTCGATCCTTCTCCTTCTCTGTGATTTCAGGTGGACTCCCATAAATCTTGTTGCAGGCCTAAATTCAGTGACTGCTGAGAAGTCAGCTCCCATCTGTGGCATGGCCTGTGACCTGGCAGCCTTCCTCTCCAGCGTGTTCAGCTGGCAGCGTCCCAGGGCCTCGGGGAAGTTCTGCAGAAGGAGTGTCAGGCTCTTGGGATTTAGTTTAGATCAGTATTTCCATCCTCAAAACCTGTTTTTGAAGGAAGGGAGAGAAGAAAGCAGTTTGATGCAGTGTTTTAAATTGGCCACGTAAAGTCCGCACACTTAAAAGTGAAAATATGAAGCAATCTGGTTTATATCTGAATCTGTTGGATCCTCTTAAAGGCTACGGAAACTGAAATGCAAGAAGTCCTGGTTTTCCCACGCTTGCTGCTCCTTGGTTATGGGCTCTTCCTACCCAGCATCCCGCCCTGCATGTGTGGCCGCTGGTCCCTGCGCCTCCAGCAGAGCCGGCGAGGGCTGCACGCTGCGGATCTCCCATGGAAGGTCTGATTTTTATCTCCAGTGAGCATTTTCACTTAATTTAATCCCAGCGGTTCACAGTGTCTGAGCCCTGCGCAAAATGTACTCAACGACTGCAGGGGAACACCAATAACAACAGGAGCAGTTACAAACGCAGCAGAGGTGATCGGCACCATGTGGGATGGGGCTCTGGGACCCACAGGAACACAGACGGGGAGCCAGCGGAGGGAGATGGGGTTGGGACCCACTCCAGAACCTTTCCATGGGAATTCAGCAAGCCCTGTTCCCTGGTGAAGCCGGAGCTGGCAGGACACGCAGCCAAGCTGAGGGGTTCGCTGCGGAGCATGGTGATTTTTAATAGAGTCACAATCGCTGCTCTGTGCTAAATGAGTCATTTTAAAGTCAGCCCCTCATAAAACAATTCCTTCTCGGATATTGCTTCCTCCTATACATGTTTCACCAGCACAGCAATGCTTTTATGGCGTAAACACTACCTCAGCCTATATTGCTGCCCAACAGTTACTGCTTGTTCTCCCGGATTTCTCAACAGCACGATCCGGGGCCGCGCACAACGCCAGCACAACGTGCCTGTTCAAAGGGGCTGCAGGGTTTACAGCCAGACCCGGAGGCGCAGGCTGCAGTGATGGGGACAAAGCCCCCTGGGGCATGACAGGCCCCCCGTTCCCTGGCTGGCTGGGGCTGAGTGTCCGTCCTGGGCCGTGTGTCCGTCCTGGGCAGGGCCAGCAGGATGGGCAGAGGAAGCGCTCAGGCCCCGCTCCTCAGCGAGGACGCTCAGTTCATCCCTTTCCAACTCACTGATTTTTCACGAACTTCTTCGAACTTAAATCCGTGTTGGAGCCTCCGACAAGCGCTTGCCAAATTACATAAAATTATTTCAAATTGGCCAGCGAGTTATTATAGAAAGACCAGGGGTGGAGGAGGCGGAGAGATGACAGATGGACGGAGAGAAAGCCCAAGTCTCCCGTCCTCAGGAAACCAGGCTTCAAGCTCTCAGAAAACTGCGGAGGTCTCTGATCCATGAACCCCTTTGTTCCGCAGCACTCACCCACCCAGACCGACCAAGCTGTTGAGGGCAGGGTGCTTCACTTGCTCGTGTTTATTTGCTGCTTGAGGGTGTGCGGGCCAAACCCCCGTCTGCGCACACGGCACGGCTTGCTTTTTTTGCCTGTGGATCACAACCTTGTAAAGCAGCTTTTCTCTGAAATACACACTGTGAGTATTTGTAACCTGAATGCAAACTGGCAAACACACGTTCAGAGGACTCTGGTATTTTGGTTTAATACGTATGCGTTTTCTTTTACAATTTAGACCTAATGAAAACCATGTGGTTAGTGCTGACTGAAAGGCCTAATAGAACCTTGTGTCGGTTCTCGCTGGGCATTGCCACCTGCGTGTTCTCCCTCGCCGGCTCGTGACTCCAGAGGCTGCAAAGAACTTGAACGCGTTCCTCATCCCCACCCAAACCTGAACATCGCGGCGTGCGGAACGCTCTTGCCTTGGCAACCTCCCAGATACTTTCTGGGCATTTAAAACTCGGTTGAAACCAGTGAGGCAAAAAATGCATTTCAAGTGTTTTCCCGGGGCCTCCCGCACAGCTCCCGGCTGTGACCCTGCTTTCCTCCCTGTACTCGGCTGCTTCAGTTGTCGATGTTTTAATCCTGACGGCAACGGCTGCGGTGCCTCCCTGTTTCCTTCCTCTTTGAAAGAAAGCCCTGCATCTGCCTGGGGCTTGAACCAGGGGCACCAAACCATTTCTATCTTGTGGTTATTCACAATTGAGAACTGCAGAGCAATGCTGCGTGGGCTCTCCGGAGAGCTGAGTCAGCACTTTGGGCTTCCCTGGCTGGTAGGGGCTCGAGAGGGCACGGAGCGGGGCGGCTGCATGAGGAATGTCACCGAAACCCACCCGGTGCAGAAAGCTGCTCAGAGAAATGTCAGCTTGCCTGAGCGCCCTTGAAGGACGTAGAGGAAGATCCTGCTTTGTGGATGTAAATTTAAACAAAATCGTCTGCCTCCTGCCTCCCCACATAAAGGAAACCTGCTGCCTCTTCCCGAGGAGAGGGTTCCGCCAGGCTTGTATGAAACTCTTTTTACTGCACGCCTTTGTCTCTCTTGGAATCTGACCAAGAATTATAAGCCTTTAAAAAGAGCTTTTTGCTTGTTCAGGCCCAAAGGGAGTAGACGGGTATAAATAATAGATTGGCCTCTACTGTTTCCAGTGTTCCTGTTTTGCTGCTCCTGGCAGGCACAACCTGGGAAAGGTGTGGCGGTGCCTGTAGCGACAAGAGCGCAGTTATCTGGGCTCCCTCGAAGGAACACGATGATAAAGTGAGGAACAGCTGACAGGACCAGAGCTGGTATGCGCAGCCCAGCGGACGTGACGTTCCAATTTTAGAAAACTATAACTGGGGAGACTTGCTTGCTGCTGGACCTTGCTGCTGTTTTCCATACAGGGAGGCCTGGGGGAGCGACGTCTTATCTGTCCAGCCTGCTCAGCAATACCAGCCCCCAGCCAGGCAGCTGAGAGTTAACAATTAATACCTTTGGAGCCTACACCTCGCTGAGGGAAAACGCTAGGGATTCGCACTATACAGCCATGCAACATGAACTCCTTGTTTTCCCAAGGTGAACAGCTCTGCCACAGCAGCCTGGAAAGTCACAGTCTTCTTTTGTTTTCAGTGTTGCCAGCTCTGCATCTTCATCTCTCACGTTCACACGAGCATTAGCACTACAACCCCCATGGTGCAAGCACACTCATCCCTGCCTTTCTTCTCCTCTCATCTCATGCCTTCTAACCTATTTAAAAATACCTCCTCACCTTTTCTAGAAGACAGCTGGTAGGTTTCTCCTCCCCCAGGGTCAAATTGTGCCTTGAATTGTCAAGTTTGACCCTGGCGATTTGGCAGAAGCCTGGTTCCCACCCACCTTTCTCCATCCCAGCGGTTTGCGAGGAAGGGAGTTAAGGGCTGGTGCATCTTCCCAAGGGTAAGACTCATATTTACCTCTTGACAGGCAGAATTAGGAACCTGAGTGAGAGTATTCAGGCTTCTGCTCTTTTCCTCAGTTCCACCCTTGGTCTCTCTGGGCAGATTAAGGCTTTTGTGCTGTTTTTTCACCAAGGTCAGCAATCTATTCTTTTGTGTTCGCTGTACTCCACTCAATTAGTTGAGGGCATTTAACATGGATTTTTTGTATTTGCATCACAAATTCTAAATGATCCATGAAAAGCAGCTGTTCAGAAACTTCTGAATTCATTATCCCCAGCGTCTTGGAGTAAAGAAACTTTGCCAGCCATCTGACTGGGGCCCTCTGCACTCAGGATGATGGGAAACTGTCAGTCATTTCCAGTCTGCGCTGGAGAAATAAGGCGATGCGGTGGCACCTGGGTTCCATTTTATATTCTCTACAGCCTCGTCGTTCCCCGACTGGCTGTTTACTAATAGCCGTGTCAACCTGTGTAGCAACATCCCCAAGGATTTCCAGTGCTGGCACGGTCACGTGCTCTGGTGTTACGTGCCGCAAACCCCTTTTGATCTAATTCCTTCTCTCTTCTCTTCCCTAAAGAGAACAGGCTTTAGATTTGAGCTGGATTTTTTTTCACTTTGCAGCACAGCATTCCTCAGTCTTGTTTGCCAACTGTTTAAGAAAGACCTAGGACCTTGACAAAAAGACACGGTGATGCGAACAAAGGACTGGAACAGTGAAACTCCTGCATTTCACAATAGACCTTGATGCCCTGGCCAGGAATAACACGGGTGGGTTTAAACTCAGGCAAGTTTCAGCACAAGACTTTAAGGATTGCTCTCCAAACCAAAAAGGAACTGCAAAAACAGTGGGGGAAATGCAGAAAATGGAGCATGTAGGTTCCTCTTCTCTAAATACCAACAGTGGACTCCCCAGTGAGTGCTCTGGGCTTTCGTTCAGTTGGGGCTCAGTGTCCTTCTGGTTCTGAGGTGCAGTTGTAAGTGAAAGGAAAATCTATCCTCTTCCATCCTGAGCTCTGTTTGCGATATCAGCTCCCCTCACCTCTCTCAATTGTTGACAAGCTCAAGGAGTGAGCACTGGACACTAGGCACTGGAATATGCTGCCCAGGGAGGTGGTTGATTCGCCTTCCCTGGAGGTGTTTAAGTTACGGGTGGACGGGGTCCTGAGGGACATGGTTTAGTGTTTGATAGGAATGGTTGGACTCGATGATCTAGTGGGTCTCTTCCAACCCGGTGATTCTGTGATTCTGAGTGGCTGTGGAGAAGGACTCCACCACATTGCAGTGAGCCGCGGCCATCCCTTCTGCACTGCCACTTTATTTTCTACATCCTTTACTTTGTGTCAATGATTTTTTTTTCTCCAGGCCTTGGCAAAACAAGCACCTGAGATCATTTCTTAGTGACAGCCTCAGTGTTTTCTGGTCCCACTATGCATTTTGGAGCTCGCTAGTCATGCCTTTTCCCTGAACTCCTGCTGCTGCAGCCCTTCTGCACCTTATTGCTGTGCATCCCCTTGTCCAGCTCGGAGCCCGACAGCCCTCGGAGCGCAGAGCAGCCCCACGCACGCCCTCCCCTCGACTGCCCAGGGCTCCCGGACACGCAGGTTTGTTCAGTCAGCACAGGGGACAGCCAGAGACAACTTTTTACGTGCTGCGTGACTCCTGTGCCTTACACACACGTGTGCAAACACCTCACCAGAAATGCCACCCCGGGGCCCCCCTGCCTTTCCCACCTAGCCCCTTTCCCAGTGACCGTTGTGCTCATCCGTACGGACACGGCGTGGCCGAGGGCCAGAGGCTGGTCTTGCTTTCTCCTCGCTTTCCTTCCTTCCTTTCTTCGGCGCTCTGGGTGTGACAGCCTGAACGCCGTTGTTTATGGCTTTTGTTTCCACATATAATCAGATCTCTTTCCCCGACATTATGCAGCTCGGCACAAGCACTCCAGGTGGGATGAATCCAGTTCAGTGCCCTCCTCCCACCCCAGGCTGCTCCTGTCGCTAATGAACTGCAAACAACCATGTTCCCCATGTTCAACCTTCACCCTGCCCGACGCATCCATAATCTAAATATAGGCCATAATTATTCCACTGGCGTCTGCAGGCCCATTGACAGAACTGATGGTGCCAGAGGTTGGGAGACCCTTTGCACCTGTAATATATTCTCTTAACCATTTCCATGCCACTCATGGTTACAGTCTCCCTAGCATCCAGCAAATGTCCTTTGATGGCTCCAAACCCGTTTGTTCCTTCGCCTGCCCTGTTCCTGTGCCACCAAACCGCAGGCTGATTATTTTCTTCCCTCTAATTGGGGCACTTCATTTGTTTATCTGGTTGTGCAATCAAGATGTGGACTCAGAACGCTCTTTTCAAGCCAATGACCTGCATCTCCCCCAGATGCAAATCCCACTGCCTGAGAAAACAAGCACAGGAATCGATCTCCTGGCCGGTGTGCCGTTCCCATGCTGGAACGCCCTAGAAGCAGAGGCACCGACGTTCCGTATTATTATTTTATGGCCCTATGGAACAAACGGTTGAATATGGGGCTGTGGGAGTGAATAGTGGGGGGAGAAGCTAATCTGTGCTGTAAGTAATTTGATCGCAAATCATTTAGAGAATGTAAATTGTAGGGGAGAGATGTCACTCCTGGCAGGAGGTCGCCCATGTCACCTGTCAGACAGTCCCTGGTGGCGAGCATGAAAATGTCTTTGTGGGATTATTAATAAATAAACATAACTCTGCATTTCTGCAGCACCTCTCACCAGAGGGACAGAAAGCACCTTCATGTTGAGAACTACACCACGCAATTATTTCAACTCCATTTCAAAATATTATTTTAAAGGTTGAGTTTGTTTCCCAGAATTATAAAGGGGTATTACATTTAGGCTTTGTGATTTCTACCTCTGCTCATTTTGAAGTAGGGTACAACCTCCATGTGACACCTTGATAAAGTAAATGAAGTGGTGAGTCGTTAGTTCTGTTCTTTGTGGCACAGGAGCTCTTAGAGAGCGTAACAGCGCTCAGGAATCCCACGCACTACTGCAATGGGCAAAGTTTTTGTCCCACAGAACTTGCAGCTCAGTCCAAAACAAAGGAAAAAGCAGCAGAAGAGAAAGGAGGAGGTTGGATAAAATAAGTTGTGACTGTTCAGACCTCCTGTGAGCATACACCACATGGGACATGAGGTTATAACCACCGACTGTAGTGCTGCCACGCCATGTGCCACGATGCAGAGTTAAAGAACTGGATCCTGGTTGCATGTCTTGCTGTCTGCATCCCTGTCACTGATACATGGAGAAGACAAAGAGGAGGTGGCAGAAGAACCATTGATGCTGTCTGCTCCCCTTGTGTTTCAGCAGCCCGTATCACCTCATTATCCATTTGCATTCTTTCACTCTGCATCCGTACAGTTGGTCTGAAACATCACACCTGCATCTGCTTCTGGGCAGGAATCCTCTTTTGTCCTTTATTTATTGCATGACACCAAGCAAAGTTTGGGTCCTGACTCATCAATAGGACCCAAACTCCCTACAATCTTCCTGATCTGCCCTGCTCTCATTTGAGTTGATGGCAGAAAGCACCCCAGGTTCTCTTGCTGCGGAATGATCCAGCACTGGCACCCTACGCACACGCCTTGGAAGCAAAAAGAGAACAAATCACAGAGGAAAAGCATTACCCGGCATAGATTCTTCAGAAACTCTCCCCCGCGAAAGGGGCTGAGAGAGGGAAGGTGCATGCACGCAGCTTCTGGCGGGGTCACACTTGTAACATCTGGCTGTGAAAGCTGGAAATCCCTGCCAGCTCCTTTGGAATAACAGGCCGGGAGCAAGCGTAACTGCGCATTCCTGCAGAACTCGCCCAGAACACTTGGAAGGGGTCAGGAGGAGGAATGTCAAGGAAAATAGGGGAAGGGTCTAGGACTGTTAAAGCCAGAGCTGCTCAGTCTGGTTTCAATTGCCTTTCCTCTTCTCTTTTCTTTTTCCTTCTCTTCTCTTCTCTTCTCTTCTCTTCGGCTGAAGGAAAGCTACGTGAACAGATCTGCAGAAAGGAAAATTCATGAGTCAATATTCATCCATATATTCATGATCCATAGGCTCATTATCTAGGCATGACCTTAAAAACTGCAGTTGATTGAGAACACAGCAGTCCATCTGCTTGGCAACCCAGGCTGCTGGGGGCCTCACCCCAGCACTCTGCTCCCTGCTCTACTTCTCTGTTCCTTGTTTGAATACAAATTCAAGGGCACAGGCTTCATCTCCATCCAGTCCTTTGCTAGTGGCTAAGACAAGGCATCCACAAGCCCTTCTCTCTCAAGAGCACTGTGAGTGAAATCTGAGAAATCTTACTCTGTGTCCCAGCTCTATAGAGCAAACTTACTCTTGCTCCCCAAAATAAGCAGCGACCACAAGCCAGCACACCTGAAAAACCTCCATCTTCCACTTCTCCTTCCACAAGAACAACAAGAACATCACCCCCAGCCCCTGCTCATGCCGTGAGCTCTCTGTAGTTCAGGCCCGTGGTGGGAACCACCCCACAGCCAGCCCAGACCCAACACTGAGAGTGTGTTACAGCCAACACGGAGGCTTTCCCCTGCCCCTGAGCTACAGAGGGGGCTCTGCTGGGGTGAAACACCTCTCCTCAGCTCTCCTCTCCCTGCAGGAGAAGTAGCAAATCCGTCAATGAAAACTCAGAGTTTCCTGTCCTGCTCATAGGGGTCAACAGGCCCCTTCTGCTTTTTCTCTTCCTCCTCACCCTGTTTCCAACTGGCCAAAGAAATGGAAGAGTGAGAGCTGTCCGCTGCCACTTAATCACTGAAAATACCCCATCAGCAGAGAGGAGGAAGCAGCATTCAATTTTCTGTCCCTGTGAAAAATCCTTCTGCTCCTTCTTCCAGACGCCTTCCCGAGCCTGCTTTCTAGCATCCCTTCCTCTTTAAAAGGAAACGTGTCTCTCTTTGAAGCTATTAAACTCTATAAAAAAAGGACATTTTCTCCATCATACTTTCCCATCTCCCCTTTCCTGGATGGCAATCGCCTAGGCCAGATCTCACGCTGCGAGGGAGAGGCTGCCACTGGTCACATCTGGTTCCCTGATGAGATCCACAGGCAGCCGAGCTGGAGCGCGCGCCGGGTCACGTGGTGGCTCTACGTTACCTTATCTTCCTCAAGACCAGCGCTTTTTAATCTCCTTTGATTCTATTTCTCTCTCTCTTTGCTGCACTCTTATCTGTTTGAGACTAAACTGCTGCACAAATGCTCACGAGATCAATCTACAGATCTTAAATATGGTGAAAAGGAGGTGTTTCTCTGAGCAATCTGTTGGAGAGATTTTCTGCTGACTTTTAGACTAGTTCCACGCTGGTATGCATTCCTTTAGCTTTAATGCTTCCTCGGGGACCTGAACCTTACAGAAATATGGGAACCGAGCGCGCAGGCTGCAGACACGCCGCGAAAGCCTGACTGCATGTAGTGCGTGCGTGGAGGAGACATGCGGCTCTGCCTGCGGAAAGAGGGATTCACGGCCTCTCTCCTCCAGCTACTGCTGGAAAACTGGCTCTTTAGCCTCAGTGGTTGTTGCTGGAAGAAGCGGGTTGGCTTTTGGGTTAGTTTGGATTGGGGTTTTTTTTCTGAAAATGACTTCCAGCAGAGTCTCCTTGGTGGATGCTATTAAGAATGGAAAATACAAATTAGTCAATAGGCATATATTAAGTCAGCGAGGCCAGGGTTTTATCAATAATGGACTGAGGATGAAGGTTCCAGTGACAGTTGCATTTAGCGCTCAGAATAAAGTAAATCAATCAAATTGACTGTATGTGGATTTAAAATCCTTAAAGACTTGGGTCAGGATTATTCTAATTTTCCCCAAACAGACTGGTTACCGGGAGTATTCAACCTCCCCAGTAGGACTGAAATGTTCCTGTCTGATTTTCTCAGCCCCTGCTGACATTATGTGCTGACTCGCTGTGCCTGGTCCAGTCTGAACATTTGAACAATTAAAACCTCACAAGCCATGGGTCAGTGCAAAAACACGTGGGCTGTAGGGACTGAGGAGGTGCTGGTTGTTCTACAACCATCTGAGTTTTAGCCAGGGGGGATTTAGAGACATAAAAGACTACTTAGTCATTCTTTAGGTTAATTATTAAATTATTTAAAATGCTTTTCTTTATGTAGTTCTCCATTCCTTAGAGGTTGATCTTCAGACCTACACAAGCTACTTAGAGTTCCTTTTGACCATTTTATCTGTGGGATTTTAAATATTGTAGATTAAAATGTACATCAGCCATCTGATTTAATCTGATTAAGTGAAGACGGTCAGCTGAGATCTGTGAATGGTGCGACCTTCGTTTAGATGGATGCGAACAGAACACACTTCTTCCCATTTTTGATAGGAATGGTTGGACTCGATGATCCAGTGGGTCTCTTCCAACCTGGTGATTCTATGATTCTATGATTCATTTAGGAGGCTCTATCCTTACACACAAAGCCTTATCCCGACACCCGTGGGCTCGGAGCACCGTGGTCAAAGGGAGCACAGCCAGGGGCAGGATCCACTCCTGGCTGCTCTTACAGAGACTGAAACAAGGAAGAAGTAAAGCAAACACCTTCTGAAAGTTCCCACTTTGGGGGCTGTTCAGAAGAGAACTGCACACAGAGCCGTAGCACGGAATATGAAAGAAAGTCTATTTCTGTCAAGGCTTAATTGAGGAAATTTAATTTTCTTTCCTAACTGAATTGCTGCTGGTAATCTAAAGTAATGCTGTCTGGTCTGTCTAATTTAGCAAGGAAAAACCTGGCTCGTGAAGCTGTGCTCAAGAATGTAGCAGATTTTTAAAAACAGCTTTTCTGAATAGAAAGACAGTAACTTATGGCAGCGTAACAAAAGAATTTTTTGTGTCATTGTTTTGATGTAAAACACTCAAGTTCTCACACCTCAATGTGCTGACACCCTCTTGTTCCCAGAGAGAAACGCCTTTTTGCAAACAGCACATCAACAGACCTTGAGAAAATTGAGTTTGGAGAAAAAACTGAATCCATTTTGTTTCTCTAAGCACTTTCCCATGTTTCAGATTCTGTACTGATAGATTGATGATATGATTTGCTTTAAAACCAGGTGGCCTCTTAGTTTCCATCTGTTGTGTCTATTGCTCTGTCTCTAGTGAGAAGCATTGCAGAGCTGTGCAGGCATCTGCACTCTTGAGAGAGAGCTCTGCGCTATCAGAAATGCTCGCGGAGAGGGAATCGAGTTTTACAGGATCTTAAATGTGAGATGTATCAGAAACTGGAGCCCCTGGAAGGATCGTGTTTATATTCACCCGAACGGAATGGACTGAATTTACATTAGCTTTGTGTAAACAGCTTTACAGCAAAACCACAAGCTGCGCCGCTCCAGAAGAAACAGCTCGACTCTCACAAAACCACCTGAACATCTCGCAAACATTTGCTGCGGTTTCTTGTCCCTCTGGACGCCAGGGGCGGCACGGCTTTAGCAGGAATGCTCACCTAAAAGTAGGAGTTTCGATGGATGAACAAAGCCATTGGAGCAAAGACCTGCTGTGAGCTCGCAGGTCCTGCACAACAGACGTCGGAGCTTCAGCGGGTGATGGAGTTTGCTGGGAAAAGTGGCTGCTTCGAGCCAAGACGCCTTGGGCGGCAGGTTCCCTGCGGCGTGGCTGTGGGTGTAGGTGACGCAATCGCTTGAGAGAGAGACGAGAGGCAGCAGGCGAGCGTTACCTGCCACGTGGGCTGTGAGTGTTTCCCTGGAATTGGTACGTTGGTGAGTGCACTGCTCAGAACGCAGAGCGGGGCCTTTCCCCGCCGCTCCCACGGAGTGTAAATACCCAGCACTCGGTGCTCCTGGGCAGGTGCCTCAGGGCTTCGGGCACCCACCTGGCTCCTCTGGGCAGCCTGCAGGGCACCACAGGGAACGGGGAACTGAGAAAGGACGAGGTGCAGGACAAATGGGCTGAGAAGCCAGTTGTGTCCCAAAGCCTGGAGCTCCCCGGGGTCTCCCTCACCCCTGCCTCTGCCATCCCCGTGGAGCTGGGAGCAGAATCTGCTCCACACAGACTGCTCGCAGCAGCCCAGCTCATCATGCTTAAAAAACCCCTGTATTATCTTTAACTGGGCAAGAGCTGGGTGGAAATGAAGATACACTGGGAAAAGGTGTTTTCATTCACTGAAAAGCCCCACATCAGCCCAGTATCAGTACTTTCTGTTCCACCAGCAGCTGGAGTTTCCCAGTCGCACCCATAGCCCCTTTGGATGGAGCCCGGCCTCGGTGTGCAAGCGCTGACAAGTGTGAGCAAACACCCAACTCCAACCACAATTTCTTCACACTGAGGGTGGGGAGGCCCTGGCCCAGGGTGCCCAGAGCAGGGGTGGCTGCCCCATCCTTGGAGGGGTTCAAACCAGGCTGGATGGGGCTGGGAGCCCCTGATCTAGTGGGAGGTGTCCCTGCTCATAGCAGGGGTGGCACTGGGTGGGCTTTGGGGTCCCTTCTGACCCAAACCATTCTGTGAGTGCTTCTGCTGAGAACCACAGCAACTGAGCATTTCCCACCTGAAACACTGGATGTGTGGAACACTGCTCCCCGCAACAGCACTGGGGGAGCTGATCCGGATCTGCACCCCAGCTCCAAAGGGGGAACCCCATGGGTTTGGGAGAGCAGGGTGGTGGGGTAGATCTGGATCTGCACCCCCAAGTTCACATGAGGAACCCCATGGGTTTGGAGAGCAGGGGGAGGCTATCCGGATCTGCACCCCAGCTCCACACAGGGAACCCCATGGATTTGGAGAGCGGGGGGGGG